>LOJH01006548.1:0-22005 GCA_001685095.1 Ellobius talpinus
AGAGAGAGAGAGAGAGAGAGAGAGAGAGAGAGAGAGAGAGAGATAAACTCCCTGCAAGGGAAGTTTGTGCTGTTTGCTGGATCACAGTATGCTATGATGAAATACATCCACTTGTTTTTATATTCCTGGTATCCAGGATTTAAAAAGGTCTTTAACTACACATTTAATGTGGGAAATAGCTTCTTTGCAAATCTCTCTTCAAAACACTTGATAACAGTATAAAAACAGATTACCTACACATTTAGTTTCTCATTTTTCCACAAAATTATTGAGCTGCTTCATTTTTATAACGTATCAAATTTTGCCCAGCATTAATAAATCTGACACACTGTTGAAATGGAAATGCTTGTCTTCCACAGCAGGAGAAGCAGCCGACAGAAACAAACAGCGCTGACAGCCTACAATAACACGCATCTGTTGTTGAACCTGAGCATCCCGCCTACTGAGGAAGGAGCTCACATCCACATCAGCTCTGCAGACATACAAGCTGAACACACACATTCTGACATTCTGACGCTGGGAGGCCACAGCATGATTCCCATGGCTGGGAGCTGGAAGCAGTGTAGCTACTGATTAGCTACACAAAACACTTTAAGGCAGCCATTGCAATGCAGGTTTAACACACAGGGCAGATCTAACACTCCAGAACCTGTCAGCCCCGACGCATGTATGTGCATAGAAAACCACACAACTTTCTATTTTTTAACCCTCCAAAACAATGTTTTGATCTTTTTTTATTTTGTGCAAATGTTTAAATATTCTACCATTTAAGGAAAAGAGTTTGCATTAAAAAAGGTTAGAAAATAGGCTTATGGTTATCCAAATGTATTCACCTTGCGCATTAATTACTGCTTTGCTTTGTTCTAAACACATGCAGTTCCTGAGTGTGGGCATCACATCCCTGATATCTAAAAAAATCATCTCAAATAACCATACCAGCAAGGGAAAACTGATTTTACACAGACACTGGATGCCCAATATCTAAAACATCGCTTCTATTAACAAACAAGTTTGGGCGGAGAGGGGAGGCCAGGGGAAAAAAAGGCAGCTTCAAAATTCAGAGAAGCAAAGTCAAATGAAGGGAAAAAAATAACTCAAGTTTATTAATACTGAAGCTTCCAACAAGCAAAGTTCCATCTTTTAGAATCTGAAGCAATGGTTCTCAACCTGTGAGTCATGACCTCTTTGGGGGTTAAATGATTCTTCCACAGGGGTCACGTATCAGATATTTGCATTATAATTCATAACAGTAGTAAAATTAGCTATGAAGTAACAACAAAAATAACTCACGGCTGGGGGTCAGCACAACATGAAGAACTATGAAACGGCCGCAACACTAGGAAGGCTGAGAACACTGCTCTAGAGCAGCTCATCGAGGACTGTAAATAGATCACACCTTCTGGTCCAAGCAGAGTTCCAGTGCCATGACTCTGCTGCTGTTGGTCAAATTCACCTATTAGTCTTTGGATGTGAGCCGGCTTGTTATGAAGACACGGCCATCTGTAGTTTTCTTCATGGTAGTAGAGGCAATGCAACCTTCTTTAATGTCTTCATTGGGATTTGGACTGGAGTCACTCAGCTTGGCAGTTTCTTCTCTCTAGAGGTCTTCATCCTTCTCCACGCTCTCAATACCGTATCATGTCATGTCTTCCCCCCTCCCCTTTTGAGACAGGGTTTCTCTGTGTACCCTTGGCTGTACTGGAACTCACTCTGTAGATCAGGCTGGCCTCAAACTCAGATCTGCCTGCCTTTGCCTCCTGAGTGCTGGGATTAAAGATGTGCCACCAACGCCCAGTGAAAAAGCAAATCTTCCACAACTGGACAGCCATAAACAAATCAACACAGGAGTCTAGACAGGCATCTCCATCCGTAAACAAACCAACACGGGAGTCTAGACAGGTCAATACAGTAGTCTAGACAGGCACCTCCATCCGTAAACAAATCAATACAGGAGTCTAGACAGGCATCTCCATGTGTAAACAAACCAACATGGGAGTCTAGACAGGCACCTCCATCCGTAAACAAATCAATACAGGAGTCTAGACAGGCACCTCCATCTCCTCACAAAAACTAACTCAAATGAGATCATAGACATAAATAAGATTCTAGAAAGTAACACAAAAAAATTTTCAGATCCATAGACAAAATCATCTCCTGTCTTTAGTCTCCTTCACAGCTGCTTACCAATCCCTGTATCGGAAAACTGTACCAAAACCCCCAGAGGAGATTCCCTGCTCTGCTGACCTTACAGGTGGGTCTGGTGCACATCTTGCTTCATGACCTTTTCTTTGCTCTAATTATAAATTCTCACAGCATCTCTCCCATGGTAGGACATGCCATGTTCCTAGGCTATAGTCACTTACATTTGACTCAGACTTAGCCACTGCTTATTCCCTTTGAGACAGGCTATGTTTTGCATTTATCATTATTTATACAATAGTTTTAGTCACAACTAACAAAAATTGGAAGCAACTAAGACACCATTCCACAAGTGAATGCAAAATTAAACTGTGTTATATCTAGTCAATGAACTATTATTCAATGATAAAAATTAACCAGTTAGGGCTGGAGAGAGGGCTCAGTGGTTAAAATGCTTTTGTTCTTGTAGGACCCTGGAGTTGAGTTCCCAGAACCCACATCAAGTGGTTTACAAGACCAAGGACCTGATACCTTCTTCTGGCTTCTATAGATACGCACATGCATGCTCACAAACACACCTACACACACACAAACACACACACACACACGAGGGGGATAAGCCTAAAGAAAAGAAATTAGCCATCAAGCTATAAGAAGACATGAAGGAGCTTGTGTGTTATTAGTAAGTAAAGTCGGATCTGTAGACTCTGATCATAGGCCACCCCAGAAAAGGCAGTGCTGGGAACCAGTGAGAAGACCTGTGACTCGGTAGGGGCAAGGAAAGGGAGGGAGTGCGGACAGAGCACAAGCAGCTTCCAGGACAGTCGCTCTACCCTGACATTCAATGACTCTCTGCCGCACATCTGTCAGAACTCGAGAGATGGGGCAAGTGGATGAGAGCACCGTCCAATCATGAGAAGCCACACATTAGGCCTGCATTGTATACCAGTACCTCTAGCCCCAAGAGGGCAGAGACTGAGCAACCACTGGGGCTTGCTGAGATAAAGGGGTCCCTCGTTCAAAGAAAGACCCTGCCTCAAATGAACAAGTTGAGAATGACAGATGACACCCAGTATCTCTCCTGGCCATTGCACATGCACTTAATTCCTTCCTTATGTGTACATGTGGTGCGCGCGCACACACACACAAATGCACGTCTTTAAAAACACAAACAACTCACTGAATGTGCCCTACCACTAGAATGACCCTCACTGTGGACTTGGGTGGTGACCCTGAGCTAATGTAGATCATGGCTTGTTCCCAGTGCCCCAATGTGGTAAGAATATAGAGAGGAGGGGAGGTAAATGCTATGAGACAATGCACTTGTACAATGTAAAGAGTTGTCACTTGTATTGGTTTAATATAATGCTGATTGGCCAGTAGCCAGGCAGGAAGTATAGGTGGGGCAACCAGACTAGGAGAATTCTGGAAAGAGGAAAGGTTGAGACACAGTCATCATCCAGACACAGGAACAAAGAGGAGAATGCCTCACTGAGAAAAGGTACCACATGGCTAAACACAGATAAGAATTATGGGTTAATTTAAGTTGTAAGAGGTTGTTAGTAATAAGCCTGAACAATAGGCCAAACAGTTTATAATTAGTATAAGCCTCTGTGTGTTTCTTTGGGCCTAAACGGACAGCTGTGGACCAGTGGGACAGAAACTCCCGTCTTCAGGTGGATGTGTAGCATAGGAATATTCTGGATCTTTTGGCAATTTTGCTAAGAACCTAAAACTTCTTAATGATGTGGGATTCCCCTCTGTATGCTCTAAATATCATTGGTTAATAAAGGAACTGCTTTGGGCCTATGGCAGAGCTATAAGGGAGCAGAGCTAGGCAGGGAAATCTAAACTGAACTCGGGGAGAAAGAAAGGCAAAGTCAGGAGAAGCCATGTAGCCCCACGGGAGACAGACGCCGGTCGGAATTTTAGCCAGTAAGCCACAGCCACATGGCAATACACAGATTAATAGAAATGAGTTAAATTAATATGTAAGAGTTAGCCAATAAGAAGCTAGAGCTAATGGGCCAACCAGTGATTTAAATAATACAGTTTCTGTGTGATTATTTAAGGACTAAGTGGCCAGGAACCAACAAGCAGCCTGCTGCTACACCTTAATAAAAAATTAAGTCTATTTAAAATTTTTCATGAACTAAAACTTCAGATCCTGTGCTTATACTTTATTCTTTCTCTTTCAATAGATTCTACTGATCACCCACCAATGTCCTGACCGGAAAAGCAAAAGTGTGGTTTTGGGCAGTGTCCAGGTGCTTAAGGGATTCACTCTCTGCCCCAAGCCGCTGCTTCTAGCATTACACTCAGGCCGTTCACAATTCGGAGGCCACGGGAGCTTGGCTCTGGTCCAGATACAGTACCTGGAGGGAGGGTCTCCACACTCTGTGCTTTGTCGTCTCCATTGCTGTGGTGAAGGTCTTTCTTTTTAATGGAATTGATGTCATTCCAGTCGTCCTGGGGAAACAAAGACACTGAGTGAGTTGTCTGTCTGTTGGCTTACCTTCACCCACTTCAAAGGCTGTGTCTCATGATGCCATCACCCTGGGGGACTCAACAGTAAGCAGCGAGTGCTCCCAGCATACAGGGACTCAACAGTGAACAGGGAGTGTTCCCAGCATAGAATCATCTTCATAAGCACCCAGAAGTCTAGACTACACTCTAGGGAGAGAGTGGGAGGCGATCTCTGTGGGAACACAATTGTACTTCCCTCTGGCTGTGACCTGATCATACACCAATAGAAAGATCACTCAGAATTCTGGAATCCCGGGCTCTGTGGTGAGTACCACAGCAACTATGTGCTGAGCACAACACTGTCATGGTGGACAAGTCATGGGACCACGGTAGGCCCTGGGAAATCTAGAAGGTTTGGGTCTCTGAGCTCCTAATACGTCAGAGGACACATTAATCCTACTGACGGTAAACCAAAAGCTCACAGGGGACTGCCAGGGAGCCAGTCTTCAGAGCAAGACATAAGCTCTGGTGGAAATTATTCCACCCACATGGGCAAGCAATTGGGTGTCATTTATCAATATTAAATCAAACTAAATAACAGCTCCGCAGCCACACAGCTTAATGCATTTTCCACCCACTTCAGTCTGATTTCTGCAAATAAAACGTGCTTCTGTGTATAACCCAGATAGGAAAACTCCCTGGGCCCAGCGTTGGGGAAGACCACTTCTGGAGCAGACAAGGATGCTAGGCAGTGGGAACCTTCCCTGGCAGCCCCGCCTGCTCTCCACGTAGCCACAGTCCTCGGACTGCCTGTTGTGTGTGTTTGCTGTGCTGTGTGCTGTGCTGTGTGTGCTTGCTGTGCTGTGTGTGCTTGCTGTGCTGTGTGTGCTTGCTGTGCTGTGTGTGCTTGCTGTGCTGTGTGTTTGCTGTGCTGTGTGTGTTTGCTGTGCTGTGTGTGTTTGCTGTGCTGTGTGTGTTTGCTGTGCTGTGCTGCTCTAAGGAAGATTTCCTTGAGCTCTGGTGAACAGAAATATTCTGGCCAAACATTACTTGTCCTGCCCCTAATCTGCCTTTAAGGGAAGTCATCCTGTCCTTGGCCCCTCCTCTCTCTGAAGTCTTTCCTTCCTCCCATGGCTTCTGCAGTGCAGTGATATGGCTGGGTTTATCATGGGAAGGGCATGTGGGGTTGAAGGGAGGGGGATGACAGACACACTGACCCCCTCGCTCCAAACCATGTCCCGAGCCAGCCCCGCCCAGCAAAGCTTCTTTCTCAGCCTCCACTGACTCCCAGCACTTTTTGCTCCACATGGTAACAAATGTTTTCGCATTCATCTGGACCCTATTTACAAATTTTCTTGGGGCCAGAAGATTCTAAAATGATACTTGTAATCAGCTCTTCTGATTATTGGATTATAAATAAACTTTCAACCCACCACTGGTGATGATTATGCAGTGACCCTAGAAACGCAGCGGCCTGTGCTGACTACAGTTTTGCAGTGAAGGGAACCATTAGAAACTAAAGCAGCCAGCTATGGCACTGCAGGGTTGCACAGTGCCATCTTTTAATTAAGCGTCCATTTCTATTTCATAGCTGGTTTGTCAGATTTTATGACTAATAATGCTTCCCCCTACCAGGGCCTCCGCCCTCTCACATAGTCTGGCTGCCGGATCGAGCTATTTCACCTTGAATGAAACCGAATGCTGATACCGTCTCCGGAGCTGGTGGCTCCAGTCAAATCCTAGTCTGTGGCTGTCACATAACCAACACACCCAGGTCAACTATCATCGTTTTGGTTTTTTTTTCTTACCAAAATACACTTTCTTCCCACCCATCCCCCAACTTCCCCATCTACTGTGTCTACCAAAACCCTAATCCTGGAGGTGGTGGATCAGCAGAGTGAAAGGTGGCAAGTATGAAGAACAGATAGCTCAAGGCATTGGTGGGGGTGGGGCCTAGGAGAGGGCACTGTCAGGGAATAGCTATCATGGGCCCCATCCCTAACCCTCTAGTGAGGTAAGTCACCAGGGGCTCATTCTGATGTCATTAAAACGCAAAAATATCTTTCTGAGGGTCAAGCAGGACTGTTTGTAGTGGACTTCCACTCAAAATCCCCAACAGTAAGGAGGAGGAGGAGGAGGGCAGGAGAGAGCAGGAGGAGCCACAGCCTGGGCTATCCCCATAGAGGGGCCGTCTATGCAGGCACTGAGAACACTGTGAATACAGCCATCACCAACCATACTGTCAAAGACCAAGTTGAGGCACATTCTGAACCCAGAGTCCAGAGGGCTGGAGTCCAGGCTAGGGCATCTAATGAGGTAGTTTCCCTGTCCGTCAGATAAACCACCACGATGAAGGGATAGTGTGGAAACTTCTTCAGACTTTGGGCCTGGTCTCATGTACTCTAAGTGCAGGTGAAAGGCGTGTGTGGCCACCCTTTTTTTTCTGGATTTGGTTCCAGGTTCCAGTTCCCAGCACACGCAGAAGACTGCAGATTCCCTCTCTCCTTCAAGCCTATAAGCTATGGATTCAGCAGGCACAAATGGCCTCCCCCCCCCATGCTGTATGAACTTGGGCAAGAGCAGAGAACCAGCAAGCACTCTGGGAGGGCTCTAGGAAAAGATTGTGCACTGTGTACAGACGTAAGTTTCAGGGAAACCCGAGGGAGGGGAGGAGTAAGGATAGGGAGGGTAGGGAGGGGCTCAGGCATGAGCAGCCCCCAACATGAAGCAGAAGACAAGGTAGACAAAGGCACCTTGAAGTTGTTCTAAAAACTCCTCTTTGAAGAGGTCAGGCCAAGTGGTCAAGATACAGATGCAGTGTAAAGAAAGGTCACACTGGGGAAGTAAGTCTAGGGCAGAGAGATGAAGGTCAAGTCTCACCAGGAAAAAAGACATCAGAGGTGGCACCAGGAATCCAACTGAACACCCTGGACTAGTGAGCAAGGCAGGTGGCTCTGATCTGGAAGTGAGGCGCACCTATGAAGCCCTGAAGGAGGAATCTGGAAAAGGGGTGGAGTTCAGGGACACATCTATCATCCATGCTGCCCTCAAGAAGAGACCACAGGTGGGTGAAAGTGGAGCATGCAGGGTCAGTACTGACAGAGAAGCAGAGCTAAGGGTCCTAGCTTAGAGCCTGAGCCCAAGCCTGGGGTTTTAGGCAGGGCTCAGTCAGTGATAATAAAGTCTCACTAGCACTGAACTTCAAAACTGGGAGGCTGGGTGAGCTACCATGACCTCCTGTGGCCCAGGTTTTCTGTCACTGGTATCCTTTTACACGAGCTACTTATTCACAAGTACAGCATGTAGCATGCAAGACCTGCAGTTCCTCTGTGGTCACAAGTACCTTTCACATCCCTTTGGTGTGTCCTTGGCAGTGTGGTGAATGCTGGATGGTGAATGTAGCTAGACAACATGCTCCTCCACTGGGCAGCCATGATCACTTTAAGGATCCTCACATCTACAGGCATTAACAGCAGACCTAATCCAGCAGCACTGTTCTAACACGAAAATGTCCTAATGTCACCATGTGGTGAGTGCTCAAGGCGCTTGTGTCCAGGTTGGAGAGCAGGCGCTGTGCTTCTCCTGCCATGAGGAAGGAAGATAGAGTCTGCTTAGTGGTGGGTATATGCCCGTGAGGTGGGAGCAGGAACCACATGGTTTGTGCCATGTTTGTAACAGGCATAAAAATATCCCTCTGAAGAAAAGAGAAAATAAACAGGCTGTTTGAAATCTCCCCTCCTGAAACATATTTATTCAATGTTAAATCATCTCAGTTACTAGACCATATGTCAGGCACAGAACAAGTCCCCAAAATACTCCTGAATGTCGGGTTCCTCAATGTCACCTGTCAGCATCATTTAGAGACTATTTGGTAGTTGTCACCAAGGCTGATCAGGAGCAACACTTGTGTTTATAAAAAGCCAGGTTTCCAGATTCTGAAAGAGGAGCTTACTCAGAATTGGAACTCGTCTCTCAAACTCAGACGCTCCATACCCACTGAGGGTCCATTCAGCCGGAAGCCAGGCTCTCAGAGCATATCAGACCACACCTCCCACAGCCCAGCTCTTCCACCAAGGGACCCAGAGGGATTCAGGGACTATTGGCTGCTTCTAATTCCTTGGGGTTGGTGTTCTACCACGGTGGAGTGGAAGAAAAACCACAGGTTCTCCCAGACAAGGGGAAGCACCTGTTGCCCACTGTGTCAGGGCCTCACTTTGACTGGGAGCTACTTTTCTTGTTGTGACCAAATACTCATAAGCAGTTTTAGTGGGTATAGTCCATCATGGCAGGGGAGGCACGGCTGGGACACCTTGTGCTGGGGGGACAAGGTGCTCACACCTCCCCAGGGAGCAGACACAGGGCACAAAGAAAGGCTGGGTTGTACTCCCCAGGACTGCACTGTAGAGATGCACTTCACCATCTCCTCAAGTTTCTACAACCTCTCAAAATAGTGCATCAAACCAAGCAACAGACAGTGTACTGGGGGTCCCACAGAGTCTGGGCGAGGCCCCGGGCAGGAGGATCACACTGTACATTACAGGTTTCCCAACACAATCTCTGCACACAACTGATCGCTCTGCCTTAGAAAGCAGTCTGAGCTTCATTTGTGGTAAAAGGCCTGCTGGGAGCATGGGCCGGGCTAAAGAAGAGGGGCGGCCCTCCTAACCATCACCGGCTGTGGAGGGGTGGCCTGGAATCACAGTCATGCTTGACGGATGCCTGTTCCATCTCTGAAGCTGTTTTGCACCACACACAATGGAAAATAGTGAATCTTCCGGTCTCACCATGAAGGGATGGCACTGGGACACATCTGAGGAACAGTAAGTGCCCACACCAGTTTTCCAAGCCCACACAGACAGCTCAGAGCCTTCACTGGGATAACAGCCAAAAGACATCAAAGTGTAGGAATCAGGAGTGGAAGGGAGGTGAAAAACTGAGTTCTTAGTCTTAGTCCCAATGGCTGGTCCTAGTCAATCACACCATGAGGGCAGAACCTGGCTGGGGTCTGAGTGGTCCCAGGTAGCTTTGGGATACTGCTTCACCCTTATGCTCCGTGCACTGACCAGCTTGTAGAGCTCTGTCCTGCTTAGATGGGCAGAGGATAAGATTCTACTGTGACATCTGAGTTAGTGTGCTTTATATACATACACTCAGTTAACCACACACAATAGGCACATCGTGTCAAAGGTCATCTGTGCATTTGTTTTACTATTTGTGCTCACCGGAAAGCTGCTGAGGAATAACATGGGCACTAATCCTCTGGAGTATTGCAACCAGCTCCACATGTAACCTTTCTCACATACACTAATTTGGCAGAGTACCCTGCACGCTCAGCACACAGATGCTGTCAAAGCTCTTTTATCTAAATGTTCTCAGCCACACACAAGAGCAATGGCTGCCAGCACCCCAGTCTGCCAGGTCCCGTAAGCCAGGGGCACCTGAGACACGCTGGGGAGGATTAGGCTTGTGCTGGTCTGTCACCTTAGGCAACTCTGGCTGCATCCTTGGGCCTCAGTTTGCTAATATACAACACAGAAATTAAACATACTCTATCCTTTCTCCATAAATGGCATTCTGATGGGGTCCGTGACCGCAAGGCAGGATACAACCTAGATCATACTGAAAACCTCCCCTGAGGAAGCCTTTCCTCCTTGCGCAGAGCCTACGCAGGCTACTGCAGCGATTACACGGCCTCCTGTCCTACTCTGACCTGTCTTTAAAACCATGTCCACTCCTACAGCCGGCTCTCCCAAGTGTATGACCCCATGAGAAAAACACACCAGACAGCATGAGGGACAGGCTACAAATCCTTGATTGGAACTCATAAATAAATTAGCAAATGAGTAAATCAATAAATGCAAAAAAACCCACACACAGAATGAAGTGTAAGAGGAGTATCACAGCCAAGAGGAGCCTAAAAGGGCGAGGATTAGATCTTGTGCCTTGGCCACGTGAGGATCAAGGTGCCACAGGGCCATGCTGCAATGCCACCTTGCTCCCAGTAGGAGCCACCAACCACACGATTCCTTGTCATGGCTTGGCTCCTATAACATGGTACTTCTCTGGGCAGTTGTGTGGACTGAGAGGGAAGGAGACTTTAGGTGACATGCTAGGAGTCCAGGAACCCGGGGGTCAGGTTAAAAACTAAAGGAAAACGTGACTTCACACACTATGTCCAAATACACAGTCCTTATGAGTTACCACTCCTAGGTATGCATCTGAACACAGAGACAATTAAAGCGAGAACTTTAATGAATAAAATACCCATATTGGCATCCTATGAATGCAAGAACTGAATGGTGAGAATGGGAATTCCGTACAATATTCACAAGTTCTCTAAAACTTAAAGTTTTAAAATTATAAGTACAATGCTCACATAGATCTCATTTACACAAAGAGAAGTGGTTCCTAGGCCAGTATCTGTCATCTGCTTACGTCTGGGCGGTGGAGTTCCTGGACATTCCGAATGGCAGTTTCAAGCAATCATGCTCCCATCCCCCTTCAAAGACGCTAAGACAGAAATCTCTTGAGAAAATGCTGAGTTACTCAATGTACTATAAGATCAGCCAGCCCTAGGAGACAAGGAGTGGGGCCTAGGAGTGATCTATTTCACACTGCGACCTTTCTAAAAAGAGCAACTGGTACACTCAAACCATGGTCAATGACATCCACAAGGGGCCAGTATACGGCAAGTCACCTTGCAGTCCTGTCCCGGCAGGCAGGGGCAGTGGCCCCAGGATGTGGTGATGGAGTTCATGGCTGAGCTGGGCGTGATCCGGGCTTGGCATCCACTCTCCTCCTGTAAATGGAGAGCCTGCATAGACAGCAGCAAGGGCATGGGCAGCCGCTTCTCAGCCTTGATTCTGCTTGTTCTGGGCATCCAGCTCCAGCCACAGCATATCCTCCCACATTACAGACATGACACATGTCAGAAGCTTGACTAGAAAATGTCTTTCACATAAAAAGGAGGGATTTTAGCAAATGCTTCCCACTGTGACTCATGCTAGTCAATCAAGCCTTAAAATAAAGTGAAACTTCCAAACAGATAACAGGAAAGTGGTGGGAAGGCTCTGCACCCAGACAGCACTGCATCGTGTACAGCCTAGGGGGAGGGCGGCAGCAGAGGGCAACAGAGCAGGGGCAGGGTCTCCCCAGCTGGTGTGACCATGGCCTTACATGTCACTATTCTGCACATTTCACACTATGCGGCGTCCTGCCCTATTCACCACCAAGATTCTGTGTGTCCATGTCAGCCTCAAACATCCACAAGGTGTCCCATTCATTGTGTCTTGGCTGATCAGGTCCTATGTGGCCACCTTGCTCCAGTAGGCACCACCATCTATGTCACACCTTGTGATGGGCCTGGCTTCTACATCATGGTCCTTGCCTGGCTCGTTCTGTGACCCAAATAAAGACCAGCTGCAGACTGTGATGCCTTACAGAGTATCTCTGAAGGGGAAAGTGAGACTGGGGGAAGAGCTAGGAGCCCTGGGAGGTAGAGGTTAGAAACATGAACACAGACCACCTCCCTGTTCCTCACAAATCACCATAGGAGCAGACACCCACAGGAAAGTCCAGGGAGGCCATTCCAACAGTGAGTAGAGAGGATGGGTGTTTGAAATGCCCACTAGTTCCAAGCTGGACCTGGTTAGTCCTTCAGAAGAGCACCCTCTTCAGAGAACCAAATACTTTCCCTATGGAAGCGTCAGTTCTATGGAGATGCTGGAAGACAGAAGTGGGCAGTGTCAGGAGGGCAGAGGGGCCATCCCAACACTGCTCATGGAGACAGAGCAGAGCCAGCATATTCCAGTGGGGGTCACAGCTAAGGGGCGGAGCGGGAGAAGGTGCCTGTGTACTTAGTTGGTACAATGTGGCTGCCGTGAACACCATGATGCTCTACAGCCAGGGAGACCGAGGAAATATGTGAAAAACACTCACAGCAGAATGAGGGTAACCCTGAGAGTCTTCCAGAAAGATGGGGGACACAGCAGAAGAGAGAAACAGATGTGAGACAGGCTCTACACATCAAAGATGGCTTGCACTAAGAAAAACCATGACACCTCAGGGAGGCTGTGGGGGGGTCATGGAGGGGCCTCAGTAAACATTTAAGTTCTAATCAAGCTCAGCTAACACAGCTATTTCCTCACCTAGTCTGGTCTTTCCATGACTAAACACAAGGTCTTTATTCACAATGGGCCTGAGGTTTGCTGGCCTCGCGTTCAGGATGAGGAAGCACATGGTGAAAAGTGGCTGATACAATGTAATCACCAGGAAACGTGGCCGATACAATGTAATCACTGGGAAAAGTGGCGGATACAATGTAACCACTGGGAAAAGTGGTGGATACGATGTAATCACCAGGAGCAGGATCCACCCACCACATCTGATCCAAAGGCTGGCTGCCTCTCCAGAGGGCCAAGCGCTCCTGAGGCCGCCATTACTCTGTACAGTGTTCACATCTCCTAAGGGAGTGACCAGTGAACCCCAACCCTAAATACATGAGCAGCTCTTTCTAGGGAGCCCTGAGACAGGGCCTTACCTCCCCTTCCAGGTCTACCTACCTTCTGCCCAGTTATCACAAAGAACTAATCCCAAATAAGGAACACATTCTTTGCACAAATACTACAGTACTACTTATACAAGTAGAGAAGAAACTTAAAATATTCTCCACTAAGCACTTAATTTATGTTACAGCCCCTTAAAAGGATATTATGGATTCATTAAAAATTATAATGATAAAGACCACATCAAATATGCAAAATGCTATGTTAAGCAGGAGACCAAATTTTATGTACACAATAAAACAACTATCTAAAAATATGCATCCATATGGACTAGCCTGGAATGAGACTCAGGGAAGTAGAAAAGCTCATGCTGGCTGAGAAAGCTGGGTGCTGTTTCCACTTCTCCAACTTTCTTCCATGTTCTTAAATTATTCTCATGAATAATTTTTAAATCCAGCACAAATATGTTACGGGTGGAATTATGAATCTACATAGTGCTCAGCGTTACTTAAGCAACAGAAGAGCTGGCCAGACCAGGCCTAAGGTTGCCAACAATGCCTGGCTGGAGAGTTGTTTCCGGAAATGCAGTGAGCCCAGCCTCTGCTCCTTAGGTTTAGCGTACACAGTAGTCCAGAAGCCAAAGGACCCTAGGAATTCAGATAAATATCCAGAGACCCTTACAGCCTGGACTTCAGCAATGCTGGGCTTGTCTCTATGTCTTTTTGGTAAATGCCACTCCCCATAATAAACCTGTTTTCTTCCAACAACTGGCCAGGGAGAGACCACATCAGCCTTGTAAGAACATTGTCAAACTAAGCCTTAGAGATACTAAGCAATGATGCCTTGCAAGCAGTCACCACTGGACTAAGTGTCAGAGGAGCGCTGGATGCTGATGTCTTCACGGGATGCTGGCCATGTGTAGAGCGCCAGGTGCTCCCACCATGGTTCAGTGAGAATGACAACACTGCCCCCCTAAAGTTCCTGCCTCTGAACACCCCACCTGCTGGAACTATCAAGCTCTTGGTCTGACCTTTAGTCAGTGTGTGATCTTCACCACACCTGTGGACAGTACCAGCATCTCATTCAAAAGAGGAGAAATCTGAGACACAAACAAAAGAACTGAGGGCAAACGAGTCTATCGTGAAATCAAGGCTGCCTAGGCCAGGGTGCCAGCTCTGTTCCCATCACAGGGGCAGTTCTGGATAGACTGGCTGACCAGATGCACGGTCAGTCTCCTGGCACATGCTGGCCAGAGCCTGGGCCAGAGCTGTTCTGGCAGCACAGGGTCCTCTCATTGTTCTCAGCAACTTGGGAATGCTGTGACCTACTCATGCCTGTCTTGAAAGTCACCTCCGTGGCCACACATTATCACGTCTGATCCTTATGAGGCACCAGGGGTGACCTGCTTTATAGCACTCAGCTTTGAATAAACTCAAATTTCTGCCCCAGGCCAAGAGCCATAGGAGTCATCTTTTCCATCTGTGGTGGCACTGGAGGAATGGAGATGACACACATGATAGCAGCAGGGGAACGTTAAGAAAACCCACAGAGCTGAAGCCACAGACCCACATTCAAGTGCTCAAATGAAGTCAGAAGTCTTCTGCCTGCGATCTGGTGTCTGGCATTAAATCCTGAAACGTGTCATGAAGAACACTGGTTTGGAGCTATGGGCTGCAGGGGTTCTGAAGTGGTCATGTTTCTTTGCCCTTCCTCCATGGACAGCTGGGGTGAGAAGCTGGATGTGGCCTCCAGGGCACTCTGGCAACTGCACCAGACTACACTGCCATGTGTAGAGCTGTGAGGCTCACACAAGAGCTGGAAAGTATCGGATGTGTTGTGGCTATCTTGGATGAGAAGCAGGATGGCACTACCAACCACAAGGCTATGGAAGGAGACCCAGCATTACCCACATCTAGGGTGGTTTGCTGGGTGGTACAGATAACTAGACATGGGTGTGACACGAAACTGTGCAGAAGTAACCAACCACAGCTACTCCACAAGTAGAAGTAGGTCCTAGACTGCCAACAGCCAGCGCCATCCACACAGCTTAAGACAGCAGCCCCGCTCTGGGTGCTGCACTCTTCTGGAAATAGGGGATCAGGAGAGTTGGTGTGGAGCCTGACGACAGTCCTTAGGTGCAGCTGCCATCTCATATGTGACCAGCTAGGAGGAAGAGGCCAGAGGCTCTCATCATTCTACCCCTGAGCTGTCCGAGAGTCTAAGCTGTGCTGTGTGGACCTGGCCCCCTTGACACCTTCCCTGAACCTGCGCTCTTGTGACTAAACGCAGATGAGAGCTAAGTCATCACACAGAACTTCTACAACCTCCAGGTACCACTTTTAACATGTACCACATGGCAGTAATGCCAGGTGCTGCGCCTCCCGTGGCAGAAACCCAACACCAAGAGGAACATTCCTTGCCTTGGCATGAACGCTGGTGGAAGGAGGTGAGAGAACCATTAGGGGTAGTGGTGGTCATGGGACACATAGGGTACCTGATGGGTGACCACTGGATTCCAAAGGCATTCAGAGACAGCCTCCCCTGTGTCTCTTAAAGGTCATTTGAAAGTTCAGCCACCTTTCCAGAGCCAGGAGTTAGGCTCTGACAATTAGGTATCCCACCAAGAGCCAACCAAGGGGGCTTGGCCCAATGCACTGCCTGTTCAGGAGTAACTAGAAAGGAAGGGAGCCAGACTGCCTACGGGTAAGTGGGTGACCTCACTCTTTCTCCTCAGACTGACTGGTACATTTAGCCACACTCTGCCCACAACCAGAACTTTACCACATCAAACTAGCACTTCATCACACCCCCAACCATAAAATTATTTTGCTGCTACTTCATAACTAATTTTGCTACTGTTATGAATTGTAATATAAATCTCTGTGTTTTCCCATGGTCTTAGGCGACCCCTGTGAAATGGTCATTCAACCTGCAAAGGGTCATGACCCACAGGTTGAGAACTGCTGGCCTAGTGGGAACCAGACACTGGGCAGGGTGGTATTCTGAGGTCACAGTACCCCATTATCCTGGAGGTACCAATAGAAAAGCAGAGTGGCCTCCCTCTCCCCCATCAGGAAAGCCTAGTGCATCTAAATCTAACCAGATTATATCCAACTAGTTTCTTCAGACTGCAGGAAGGCAGAGCAAGGGCTAAAGACAGCAAGTAACCAGGAAAATTCCCATCATCCCTGGGCTCACTAATTCCTGAATGCCACTTTTTCCTGATGCTTCTGGTGAGCTCCAGGAGCACTGAACATTCCGGCCTCAAAGCTGGAGAGTCGGGGAACATTAAATGGAGAGAGAACTGGCTGACAGAATACGGGTCACTCCTGGGTACAGAGCTCACAGGTAACTTTCTCAGGGCAGTGGGAGGCACTGACCTGCACAGACCAGATGAGGTCAGAGGGATACTAGCAGGGGCTGCCCTGGATGCTCTGCTTCAGCCACTCACAGCACCCACAGCAGAGACGACCCTGGCCAGCTGCAGGAGAGCTCAGCCTTCCAAGGCTGAAGCCCAAGGCCAGTCCCCTTATCCTTCTGTTCACGCCTGCATAACAACCCACCTTGCACAAAGGCTTGCCAACAGGCTGATGGCACTCTACCTTTATCTGTAAGCAGTGGCAAACCAAGGGCTTCTTGGAAGAGTCTGGATGGGGCCTGCAGATGCTGGTTCACAACCTGATTTGGGTCTATCTGCAAGAAAAATGGCCAGGACACTTTAACAGGCCTCAGCCTGCAGCAGCAGGGGGCTGGCCAAGATGGACAAGACAGCAAGGGCTATGGAGGGAGCTGCTACAGACAGTGCCCTTCTCTCTACTCCAGAACCAGGCCCCTGCCGGTCCTCACTCCCTGGGTCACACACACCATCCAGAAGGGGTAGGCCTCCCTGCATTTCAGGCCAGCAGCCAATCCTCCATAGGAAGCAATCATGTCCGCCTCTGTGGATACTCACCCTGTCACCCCCATGCACCCCCCAGGCTACCCCAGGCACTAGGCTAGCCCTCTTTCCCCCAGCCAGCAGCTGGTGTCCTCTCAACCAACACAGGGCTTCCATTCAACAGGGCATCCTTGTTTTAATGGACCTTTGTCAACACTTTGACCCAGCTTTCTCAGTGTGTACACATGTGTGCACAGGCTTGTGTACATTGTGCATGTGGAGGCCAGAGATCAACCTCACCTCCTTCTACCTGAATCTTTGAGAGAGGTCCTCTCACTGACCTAGAGCTTATCCAGCTGGCCAGCAGAATCCAGTAATTAAAAGGACTACAAGCATGTACCACCACAATTAGCCTTCTCATATGGGGTCTGGGAATTACACCAGCTTCTCACCTAGTACAGCAAGTGCTTTACCAACTAAGCCACCTCCTCAGGCCCTGCGAGAGACTAGAATGCTCTTCTACACGGCTTATAACCCATCCCCGGGTGCTCTTTCTGTGGAGCCTGATTTGGGGTTATAAACCCTGTACCCCTCAGAAATGGTGTTTCATAGAAAGACTTCAGGCCTCACAAAGCCATGCTCTGACCATAGCTGGGAGAGTCCTACCAGCCCCAGAGGAGGCTCTGTGTGGCTATACAAACCTGTAACACTTGTGGGAATGGAGACCTAACCACTAACACTCCCAGTTCCCAATCTGTTCTTAAAAAACATGGAACTGAGAATTTGTTTCTTAACCTCTGAACTAAGTCATCCTGAAAAACCTAGATGGATTGTATTCTAATTTCAGTTCATGGACAGGTCACCTGCATTGATCACTGGGAACGGGTAGCCATGACATCAGAGACCTATCTCCTAAAGGTCACAGCAGAAACCAAAGACCCGACCCAGAGAGGGATCCGGACAGGGCACTGAGCCAGGGAGAACTGGCACCCAACTTCCCGGCACAACCTCAACCAAAGTTGAGCGATTTCTACATAGAGAGAAGCAAGCTCCCCTGGACCTGAACTCAAAGCTGGACAGAGCTGCAGCCTGCTGGGGGTGCTAGAACAAAGCCCCAGACAAAGGTACAACAGCAAAGGCTCTTTTAGTTTGGGTTCAACTAGGAGAGGCTGTAGTCATACTAAATAGTATATAACCACGTGGTTCAGGTCTTGAAGTTAACTCACAGCCCAGAAGATATTACTTGAATCTGGGAGGCTCAAACAGCACAAGTTTATCTTTCATAGATCTGGGCAGCCAAGGCTTAAGGGTCACAGGGTTGGTACCTTTGGCAGCTGATATGTCTGCTCCAGGCCCCTGCCTATTCCCCATATCTTCTCACCACCTCCCTCTATGTGTCTCAGTGTCTAACTTCCCCTTTTATAAGGACACCAGTTACATGGCTTAGAGCCACCCTGATGACATCATTGCAACTACATTTCTTCTGCAAAGACCCTGTCACCAAATACAGCCCCATTCTGAGGTCCTGGGGATTAGGGCTCTAGCCTTCATTTAACCACCCCAGAGATTTTCCCAAAGGGACAGACTATATGAAAAGACGGTCCCAGGGACCTCCCTTGGCTTTCTTTGGCTTCCTTCCCATCCCCAGTGGCTTGATCTTAAAAAGCCTGGTGATTCTGGCTGTGGACCAGCCCTGGGAGGGCAGGTGCAGAGGCCAATACGCTCAAGGGACCATGCTCCCTCTCTGTGCAAGTGTGCCCCACACAGAGACGAACATAGCCCCATGGGACTGAGGGTCTCCATCTGCTTGATTTCTGCCAAGACTGAACAGTAAAGTATTTAAAATGTTCAGAATGCACTTTTCAGTTTCAGAAGGAGGTGAGTTCTTGGCCCAAGAGCTCCACAGTTACTATTCAATTTTGAGTCCCAAGAAGCTAATCTGTCAGAGACTTATTGTTCTCCTCGAATAATGGATGAGAAAGAACCCATTTTGTTGTCTTTAATAAGTTAGACACTCAGGCAGACAGACCCACATAATAAATCTGCGTATGTGCGTAAGAGGGGCTGGGCTCCGGGGACTTTTATTAACGTATCAATTCCAGTCTGGAGGCAGAGGCCAAGTGAATGCAAACCAGTGCCTCTGGGGAGCCTGGGCCTCCACCTAACCCTGCTGTCAGCCATGCCAGGAGGCCTCAAGAACAATGGATGTAATCTATCTCCCCCGGGGTGGGGAGCAGCCCAGACAGCCTGAGCTCATGGGTCTGACAAAAGGAACCTCAGACAAGACCTCTGGGTGGAATCATGAAAGCAAGCAGGGGAGGGCTGGAAGCAAACTCAGACTGGTGATTGGTGGGTTCAGAAGGCGTCCTCAGATAAAATGGGATATTGTTTTTCAAAAGACTAGAACAAGGTCGCTGTAAAGCCTATTTCTAGATAGAAAGTGCTGTGGGTGTTGTTTTTGCTTTGTTTTGCTTTCCTCTGATATGTAGAAACATGCTTACAAAAGAAAGGAAAAGGACAAGCCAAGTCAGGTCCTAGTGGGTCCAAGGATGAGCTACAAGCTGTACTGCTCCTGTATGCTTTATATACCCGTATCTAAGGCAGCCACACAAACACCCTGTGGTGAGGGGGAGACATCAAGGCTCTCTGCTGTGTCGGTTCCAGGCAGAGTGTAACATGCTTCTCGATTATATCATTTAATTTTAGCCCATTAAAGAGATTCAAGAGACAGTTCATACTGTGACGGTTCAGGCATGAGAAGAAGATAATGTTTTCTCACCCCAGGGTCAGTGCGGAGGCAGCAGGCACAGGGGAGGAAAGTCCAGGAAAGAAAACAAAGAGCCCCCTCCTGGGTGTGTACCTGGAGCACGGGATGATGAGGGTGAGAACGTCCTCTATCCCAGAAGACAGAGGACATGAGAGATCAGGACTTAACAAGAGACCAAACTCAATGACCTAGCTCGCAGACAACCTGTCTCCCTGGTCCCCCTTCGGAGATGTACGAGGCATAGAGCCTTTCAGACTTTTCACCAAACTCACAGTAATGCAGGTTTGATGCAGAAACAGTCAGCGCATGGAACGAGGCTCAAAGAGCACCATCTGCCTCTACTCACAGAATGTGCTCTGGGCTTACTGTCTGTTTTCTACAGCAGTTTCATGAGCTACTTACTGCGTCACAATTTTCAACGGGAAAACTTTGCCAAGGTGTCTGGACAGCGTGTGAGGTTCCTGCCTGACATCCGCTGCAGTGAAGCCAGGAGGTCATGCCTGAATCAAGGGAGCAAAGCTCTCCCTCTGGGTAGGTGGGTGGGTGGGAGTTGAGCCCTCCCAGCCTCTGCTCACAGACGAAGCCACACATGAACTCCACTCTTGCTCCTGGGGTCTCCGTAGTGGGCCCAGGGCCAAGCCAGGGAGCTCTGTAACACATTCTCCCTGGAACACCATAGAGCTTTCCTGCCTATTAAGGAAATCGTTGCTTTACAAAGGTATTTTAACAAGCTGTCTCCATGGCAACCTATGCTGACATTCCTTTAGTAGGTATCATCTGGAGCCTCCTGGGACACCAAGGTGGACACAGACCACCATCCTGGCCATATCTAACCATGCTAGAATGCAGCAGTAAAATTCTGTGAGAATACAATTCCACTGGTCTCCTATCAGGAAGATATTCTAAGAACATCCTACAAGCTGCAGCAGACAGAGGAACTGACCCCATATCTGGCTGTGGCTCTGAGGAATGGTATCATCAAGGAAACAGGCCGAGACTGCTGCCCTGGGACTCTAAGGAGGCCAGAACCTGTCCACTTAGAATGTTTGGTTTTGAAACAAACACAAAAAGCCTAATTCATAAATATTCAGAAAACTCAAGCCCTCTCTGGTAGGCCCACAGGAGCACAAGTGTCAAGCCAGAAAGTATGCACAAATGATCAGCAAGCAGACAAAAATATCCTGTTAACAGCAGGCCCCACTCCACCCATGAAAGCTGAATCTTAGATCTCTACCCACACTTAGCAGTGGCGTGAGCTACACTCACTCTGTGCATATATCTTACCTATGACGGAGAAGTCACTCAAGGTTAATCCACCTGCCCCAGGTTCAGCAGCCAAATGGCAAAGCTGACTGGCAGTCCCCAAACATTAAACCACACAGTCTGTGCCCAGAAAGCATTGACTCACCTCAAAGCTTGATGGGAGAGTACCACACTGTGCTGCACAGGGTGGCATAACCTCAGTCTGGCTGCAATGCAGTCATCAACAGAAGAGCCTTTGCTGAGCTCCCAAGCCCCACTGATGGGGCATCACACCAATGGAGAGTACCACCACACAGATATGTACCTTGCCAGTTGCCATAGAGAATAGTCTTCCACATATAATACCACGTTTGCAAGAGACAGGCTGCTTCTTCACCCAGATATTCCCATGGATGTGCAGAATTTATGACCACAGAACTTGCCTCAAATCTCTTCAGGACTTGACTGCCAACTTATCCACTTTTCCTGGTTACAAAGCTGAGCCACCTTCCCTCAGCAAGGTACAAACATACCTGTGCTTCTAATCATCTCTACACCTGAGTGAAAATTTATTGTGATGTCTTGGTTTATAGTAGAAGCAGGATACACATGTAGGAAAGAGAATTGGCCAGGAAGAGAGGAGACAGCCCTGTCTAACATGGGTGTCTACAGAACCTTCTCCTCCAGGTCCCCTGTCCACAGCAGCACCTGCCCAATTTAAGCTCACCTCTAGTTGAACAGAATGACAAGGACTTCCCAGTCTGACTGACATGATACCAAGTATGACTGTACAGTCACCATGACGTCTCCAAGACAACATGGGAAGAATGGAGAGTATAGTCTGGAAGAGGACCCCAGGCTATATTTACAATGGAATTAGACCAGCAGCCTAGTACCCATCAACATAGGCAATGAAGTGTGCATTTCCACAGCAGAGTACTGTCCATGCCTAAAGGAGGCCAACACACACACACACACACACACACACACACACACACACACACACACAC
>LOJH01006548.1:22096-32288 GCA_001685095.1 Ellobius talpinus
ACACACACACACACACACACACACACACACACACACACACACACACACTATGGCAAGTGAACCCTAAAGATGCTGGTCAGCAAAACACACCTCAGAAAAGGACAGTGTGTCCACCCGTAGGAGGCTTGCTCAGTTAGACAGCTGTGAAGGATGAGCAGAGTCTGAGGCGGGACCATGGTAACGGCAGCATAACTGTCAAGGTGACTAATGCCAGAAAACTGTGCACTTAAAGACAAGTGAGATGGTCTGATACTGTGTGCGCTTTAGCACAACTTAAAAATCGTGCACATGTGTGCAAACACACACAGAAGCACACCACAGCTGGATGCACCAGAGCCAGCATAGCTCCTATCCATATGCCTTAAATGATGTTAAGGTCTCTTCTTTCAGTTGTAATATTATGTACCAACATTTCTAAGACAAATTAGCTTCCAGTATCCTGGTGACCTAATTCCTGTTCATCACCGATTCTGAAATTACAAGTCTCCTGGAAGTGACATCAGAGGGCTCTCCATCTATACTCTGAGGTATTCCTGTCCGTCCTGTGGTCTGCCCACGTGTGTATGTATTTCAAGAGAAGTTACAACTTTTTGGTGACATGTGACCAAAGACCACAGAGCTGAGGCTGGCAGCACGGCAGAGCCAGGTGCAGGCAGGGGGGAAATAAACACACAACCCTTGGCCGAACCTCCCGGCCACACTAAGATGGTGTTGATAACTGCCTACAGATGTGAGCAAAGGATCTCCTGGACTGCTCTGTCCCCTGCCCCCACAGCCCACAATCCTAGAGGGTACAGTTACGAGGCTAACACCTGAGAGAAAGACAGAGGTCTGGAGGAATGGCCTGTTGGGATGGGTTAGTCATGTGGGCTCTAAGGGATGCTAGACTAATTTTTTTCTGGTCCCTTCCAGTGTTCTAAAAGGAGCCTGTGAACCCACAACAGTTGCAGGCCTCCAGAGCTTAAAGAGTTATGCCAAGCAGATATTTCTACAGTGGCTCAAAACAACCCAGTTTTCCAGAAACCTCAGTCATCTTCAGGTTCTCGGTGAGTCACTTGACTCCTGTGGGTTTCCCCCAGCTTTGCTGCGATGCTGGGAAAGGCAGACTCTTTTCCAACCTGCTTCTGCACCGCAGGTCATGGAGGAGAGTGGGTGCATCTCCTGCAGACCTGGGGCAGCATGCCATGGGCTCCAGGTACACCGGTAAGGCAGAGGCAAAGACCTGGATGTCTGTGTCATGTGCTGATTCAGCCCAGGACCCGGCCTCAGCCTGCTGGTGTGGCACAAGGACTGGACAGGGACCCACATGGTAAGCATCTCATCTGAGAGGCATGAAGGGAACAGAAGCTGGCTCTCTGCACTACCACCAGCACACCTCAGTTGTAATGACTGAACCTGGAGCTCTCATCCAAATTTCCTCATTTCAATACAGGCCCAGAAACAGGGATGGACAGACCATTCCACCATGAGGGACAATGCTGGGGTCTCCGAGGGCAATAAACACAAGCAGCACAGCAATACTGGGCACTGTTCCCACACACGGCGTTGCAGGAAGGAGAAGGCAAGTGGTAACATTGTTCCCATTACATTATCACTAAATAAAAACCGCAGAGGAAATGACAAACTGAATTCATGAGGGATCAGAATGGGGTACAATTCTAAAACTGAGAACATCAGAAGGAAATTTCCATTTTCTTCCTTAACTCAGACGAGTGAGCATACATCTCCACTTTGTTAATGAAAGACAATAAAAGCTGAGCCACACAGCCTCACTCCTAAGCCAAATGCTTCTCAGTGTGGGCAATGACTGGGTAAGAGCACAGTGTACCAGCCCATCCTGAGGGCCTGTGTGTGACATGCTGAGCATCTGTCCAGATCAGCCCCGATGCTACAACAGGAGGGAGGAAGAATCCATGAGGAGAAATTCCTATCTACCCTCAAAGACTAGATTCCCCCATGGCCACCCAGCAGAAATACTACCCTGTAAGTACCCTTGGAGGTACTGGGACAAAGGTCAGCAGGCCTGTGGCCCATGTGACAAGGACACCCCTGGGTAAAGGCCCTTCTCAGTAGGCTATCTGCTGACAATCCTGAGAACCAGCCTTTGCAGACTTAGTGTGGAGCAAAACCAGCCCAGCCTATGTTGGACTCCCAGGAGTCCTAGCACAGCTAGACAATTAGGAGCCTCCCAGTACCCACTCGTCTCCAGCAATCTGTGCTTGACTCCCCCAGCAAAGCCTGAGGACTCCCAAGGGAAAAGGGGTTTAAAACAAGCTAGGTAGGGAAAGATCTGTCCTGCCTTTAGTCTGAAGGAAGTCCTAAGGAAGAGCCCCAACCCCTTCTCTTGATGGCTGACAGATATGATGTGGGTCATACCAATCCCTCCTTTAGGCCCTAGATCTCACTGTTATCAAGACCCAGCCCTGCCAGACCCCAAGGGGATACACAGGTACGCACAGTCATTCCAGAGCCAGCAGGAGGGGTACAGGCCCAGTCCCACAATCTTTCCCACGGCCCTATCTCCTCTGGGTGACAACCTGAGAGCAGGGATGCACACAGAACACCCACTCGGATCAATCAAGCCCTTGCATCTCTCTCCAGGCCTTGCTCTCCACCTTCCTGCTCTAGGTCCAGCCCCAACACCTAAGGGTCCATCCTCCTCCTAGCTTGAGTCCCTACCTTCCAAGTTCCAAGTCTCCTGACCTTGGCTGCTATTCCATGAGCTCATAAGGTGGCTTGACCAAGGTCCACCAAACTTGACTCGGAACACACAGAAACCAGTGCTGACACATCCATATCTACTTGAGTGTGAATCCCATCATCCCCTGTGGGCATAAGCTCTATGGAAGCACCCTCCTGCCTGTCCCACTGTGCACAGGACTTCCCTAGACAGACAGGATATAATTCATGCTGGCTGCCTCTCCAGTGAAACCCAAATGGCTCTGTATCAACTGCTGTCTCCTGAGGCACCTCACCCAACAGTGGGGCTAAACAGCATGCTTCTAGATTCTTCACTGCAAAGTACGGGCCCGGTGCATCTCTAGCTTAAATTATAGCATTGCAGCAACTCAGAAGCAGGTATTAAATGGGTGTTTCTAACTGCCAGAGCTGATAAATGCTGAGCCCAGGGGCCGCAGGCGCAGTCATATAACCCAAATGGCACTGACAGGCACTAATGACAATACGTACTGCATGGCATAAAAGGGGCATATGCAAGGCACTAAGGTGCAACTGCCAGCAAATGAACCATCGAGCCAGTGGACTTAGAGTTTATTATGGGGTTGAGGGTGGGGGGCATTCAAGTGTCACCAGAGAGTTGACAGGTTTCTATGTATAAGCAATCCTCAGTCTGCTGTGGTAGTTTGAATGAGAATGGCCCCTTGGCTTATGTATTTGGATGGTTGGTTCCCAGTTGGTGGAACTATTTGGGAAAGACTAGGAGAGCCCACTGGAGGTGGTCTTTGAGGTTTCAAGAACTTATGCTATTCCCAGTTAGCTTCACCCCCAACCTTGCTTCTCAGTTGTTTCAATACACTAAGTTCTTAGCTACTGCTGCAACACCATGCCCGCCTCCCTGCTGCCATGCTCCCTGCCAGGATGGTCATGAACTCTACCTCCTGGAACCGTGAGTCCCAAATTAAATGCTTTCTTTTATAAGCTGCCTTGGTCATGGTTCTATTCCTCAAGGGAACTAAGGTGGACAGAAGGTGCTAGAAGGGATCTATCTCAAGGATCATCTGCCCAAATTCCCCATTTAAAAGTAGGAACACAAAGGTCAGAAAGATCTGTGTGCGAGGCTCTGACCACATCCTGAGTTGTAAGCCCTGCTGTTCTGTGGAACCCTAACAAGCAGGTGGTATCTGCCCTCAAACAGCTGCAGAGGAAACACCTCTCTGCTGATCCTTGAGCCTGGACTGTCTGTGCCTCTTTAGACCTAAGGCTCTGACACCCAGTGATTCATATATAGTGGGGAACTTTCTGGTGTTGGGTACATGGCCACTGCAGGATACGCGGACTCATCGCTTCTTTCTGAGAGTTCCACATCTGTATTCACTCCCCAGTAGTAGGCAGACAACAGGACAGGAGAAACAGGTATTAAGAACAGCAACAGACCCTGCATTTCCACACTCAGATTTTGGCTTTGATTCCTGGCCACACAATCTATTGAGCATAAGACGAGTTTGCTAATTCCAAATGAGCCAGCTTAGACTACAAACCAACAGCAAGCACACTGTGAAGCTGTGGCAGCACCCCAAATATCCCCATTTCCTGGGGACTTGAGCAGGGCCACAGGACCAAAGGAAACAGAACTGCTTCGTATGGGCTACAGGCTTTAGGAAGGGGTCTGTTGAGGACCCCTCCTGACTAAAACATCCGAAACGTGCCAGAGTTGGTGGCTGTGACCATGCAGGGCCACTAGCTATCCCTGGGCGCTGCTCAGTCACCAGTCCAGATGTGAGGGACAGTGGTTCAGGAAAGTTGGTGATTCAGTAGAGAAGAGGGGCTTCTAGACAAGAGAAGGCTGGGAAGGAAAAGACCCATAGGACAGGTGTGAGTCCTATCCAGCCACAGCTCAGGCTTCTCGCTTCTCTGACCCTTCAAGGAGAGAAACTTGGGAGAGACTGAAGTCCCACTGGAATCCTTGACTAATTCCCTTTGCTGCTTCAAGTTCTTTCTGCTTTTTTTTTTAAAGCAAACCCAGACACCAGTGGCCCCAACTCGCCACAGAATTGAGTGTGGCTTTTTAACTAACAGACACAATGCAACACTGGGCTCCACACCCTCTACAGACTCACAGCACAAGCCCGCTCCTAATGGAGCTCTGGGAAAGGGCGTGGAGCCCGAAGGATCATTGTTTGAGCCTGCCACTTACACACGGTAGTAATCAAGGCCCAGGTCACTGCCAGAGCCATGTGTGGGGTCTCCTGCATTCATGAGTTGAAAAAAACATCTCAGACGGAAAATTCCGAGCCCTAGCATCCACGAAAAATTAGGCTGGTGGCACACACTTACAATTTCAGTACCGGGAAGATCCAGACAGGCAATCCCAGGGCATTGCTGGCCAATCAGCCTAGCCCAACTGACAAGCTCCAGATCCCAGGGAGAGATTCTGTCTCAAAAAACAATGTAGATGCTGTCCACGGAGTGTAAAGGAAACTACACTCTGGCTTCCATGTGCACAAAACCTAAATGCAGAAGCAGCTGGGATGAGAGACATGGAGAAGAGCAGCCCCTGTGGTAGAGAACTAATGTCCCTGGGCAGCCAAAGGGCACTAAGTAACTTCAGCGACACCAGAAAGGACTCAGAGGCCAAGCCTGTACCCAACAACATTGCCATGAGCAGCTCAGAGAAGACAAGAACCACATGTATGTGAGCCACCTACTCCATCACGCCCTCCTCCCCACCACAGCATGTGCTGGGGCTACAGGATCCTCACAGGGCACCACAAAGTGAGGCTTTGTCTGAATTCATCAACGCGACTCGTGTTTCACGCTGTGTAAGCAATACCGCAGTAACAAGGAATGAGTTATAGCACCAATAATTCACACCTCAAGAAGATTCCCACACCCAGCAGCGCACAGGGCAGACGACAAATTGTTCTGATGGATTCTAAACAGAGCGCATCACCCAGGAACATTACAACCTGCCGCAAGGTGCTCAAATACATGCCATCCTTCAAAATAAAAGGACCTTTCATCATGAATTTTAAATCAAACTATTAAGACAATCTCCCAAAGCAAGCAAATAAGGAGGGCCTGGCATGCGTGGAGAGGTAAAGGCCACACCAGAGTGAGAGCTCACAGTGGGATTCGGAGAGTCTCTCACCCCTGCAGAGACCCTCTTCCCAATAAATTAGGAGGGGCCTGAGCCCCTGCCTCAGTCACCAAATGTCTATCCTGAAGAGGGAGCGACTGTCCCCTGTACTCCCACCACCAGGCTGTGACTGCACCAATGGCTTACACGTGGGGACAAGGTCAGCCCTTGATACTTTTCTCCCCATTCCGAGCTCTGAGGGGCGCAGGGCTGATCCAGACTGTAACCTGTGCTGATGACTGGAGAAAGAACTACCCCCCCCGCCCCTGTGCCCGGAAGGCCCAACTACCCAGCATAGCCTGAACTGTGCCTCCTCAGAGGCCACTCCCAACACAGCAGCAGAGTTCCTCTTCTGATCCCAACCATCCCAAATCTCCCCAAAGTAGCATTTCTCACCAAAACCTTTACTCCTCAGCTCTTACCCTTAGGACCCAGGCCAAAGGGTGGCTCAGGCCCCCTGGCAGATGCCCTCCTCACAGTGCTCCAGTGAGCCCCAGTTATGCCCATCTCCCCCTTCCCTGACTGTACTTCATACCCAGTCCTCTCCACAGCTCCGTGTTCCCATCTGCTCCCACCAAGCAGTAAACACACGCTCACCGTGCGGCCCTTTACCCTCTGGGTTCATGCTCCAAGCTGCTCCCCTGCTCTTCTCTCAGTGAACACCTCATACACCAACCCTGTTCCTGGCCTGTCTATTTCAGAGGGTTTGCATGTACATGCATGTGACCTCCATCCGGTTGAGCACCAGAGGTCACCATCCCACCCAACACCTGTCAGTTTGGTCCATGAAACATGTAAGTAGGTCCAGGGAGACAAACAGAAAAGATGAAAACCCTTCAATAAACCATGTAGGGCCCAGTTTTGGAGACTCAACATGGTAAAGCAGATGTAAGTGACAAGAACAGTTTATCCATTGAGACAGAAGCTGGGCACCTGGTTCCACGCTGAGTGTCATCAACCCAAAGTTCTGCTACCCTTCACACCAGACAATGTCCTCCTGCTTAAGGAAGCTCCCAAACCCTTTAGTACTCAGCTCTCTTGCTGCCCATCAAAACCCACAGCCTCTGAGGACCAACCCCTGGACAGATGCAGGCTTTGCCCGCACTTCTGCCGCTCCCTATTGGTATAACACTACACAATACAAACTGAACACACAATCTTGGCTGCAAGGCTCCTGATCCTAACAGCAACCCCCACCACCTCCTTATTCCATCTGCCTTTGATTTAAAACATGTTATGCTTTCAAACTCCAGCCAAACCGGCTGGCACTCTCAGGAGGGCGACTTGCAAACTGTGAAGTGGACTGGAGCAGTATCTTCCGCAGCTGCTTCTGATCTTCTGTGTCCCCACCCTCCTCCATTACATACGGGCCAGAGACCCACGCTCAACAGCTTACAGGCTCCATCTGAGCTCCAACCCAGTAGGGGCTTCTGACCTTTCTCACACTGCACTGCCAGGCAGCCAGCAGATGTGATCACTTGGGTCAAATCTTACCTGCTAAGGACAGAGAATTTTGGCTCAAGCTATAACAGGTCACAGGTGGCTCCCTAATCTCAGCCAGGAGACAACATCTAGGGGTCTGGCTGAGAACAGTTCACAGAAAGAAAGCAGAAGAGTGATCTAGTGTTGAGAGTAGGCTGTGTCTAGCACCTCTCACCAAACCTTAACTAATCCTCCTCCTGAAAAAAACCTGGGTACTCAGGAATAAGGCCAGATCCCCAGATCCAACTGACTGTACTCCATCCTGCCACAGCATGAACCCAGGTGAGTGCAGCCCGCCCAACTGTGACCGCTGACACCAAAGGAAGAGTTCAGGCCGAAAAAGCAGGGGACTCCTGATTACAACCCTACTTCTCAAAGGATCTGAAGAAACTGAGTGTTCTCCAAACCCCTGGGAAATCACAACCTCTCTTCAAATCTCCACACCTGACTCTTCTGTACACCAGTAGCTCCTGCCACGCCCCACACCATGGCTGCTTCTGAGCATGACTCACATCATGGGCAGATTTTGGAAGAAGTCCTGTTTTTTTTTCCTGCTTCTTCATATCAGGCATCCCACCAGTGACAAGAGGCCATGCTGGCTTGTTAAAAGCCTAGAATAACCAAAGCTGGGGCCAAAGGGGTAGCTTATTCAGCAACATTTATCCACAATCTAAAACACACACTTGGGTGCTGATGACTTCCACTTTGCCGTCTTCTTATGTGTGCCAAAATCAGAAACAGAAATAAGAGAATCAACTTCAAGAAACACCTGGCAGGCAATGGACTTCATTTGCCTCAGTCTGAATCAAGGCTTGACATTATACGGAACTGGTGACATTTTTGTCTGGTTGGTTGGTTGGTTGGTTGGCTTTTGGGTTTTGCTGTTTGTTTTAGGTAGAGTCTCACTATATAACTAGCTGGTCTGGAACTCTCTAGGTAGACCAGGCTAGCCTCAAACTCAAGAATTCAACCTGCCCTTGCCCCTCAAATGCTGAGATTAAGGGTGTGTGCTGCCACATCCACCCATTTCTGCTGCTTAAAGCTGAGGCAGCTTGTGAGCAGTCCAGAGGACAGTGATCAGAAATTCTCTCAAGCTAGCTGCATGCCATCACTGGAGACTGGACTGGGGGGGGGCTAGAGTTTGCCATGGATAATCACATGAGTCTTTAAATGCTGGATGGTTCCATTTTATATCATGCCTGCCAAGTGTACAGGCCATTTTCAGAATTACAGATGCCCAGAGTCTAACAAAACTGTGGTCACAAGGCTAAAGTAGAACAAACCCAAAAATAGCAGTGAAAACACTTCTATGGGACTGGAACACAGCTCAGGTAGCAGAACACTTGCCCAGCATGTACGAAGCCTTGGGTTCCATCCCCAGCATTGTATAAAAAGCGCATGGTGGTGGCATATGCTTGTAATTCCAGCACTCAGGAGTTGGAGGCAGGAGGATCAGAAGTTTAAAGTCACCTATATACCAAATTCTAGATCAGCTTGGGACTTAAGACCACCTCAAAATGGGGAGGGGGCGGGAAAACATACAATACAGCCCTGTTATTGCTCTATAATAAATGTATTTTTTCCTTCCATGCACAGCAGAAAAGCAGGAAAAGAGGCGCACTGGGTGGAGCAGAGGTTTCTCTCTGCAGGTGCTCCAGCACAGTCATGCTGACGGGAACAAGAAGAAAAGTCAGGACAGAAATCAAAGGTGAAATCTGCCAGGCTCATGCGTGTGACCCTCACTGTGAGCACACACTCAATGGGATGGTATGAGTCAGCTATCTTCAGACCCTGGAACTCCCACAGAGACCGGAGCAACAGCTGAGCCCACTGTGACAGGGTCCTAAGCAGTGCGCCACGATGTGCCATTTACCTACAGAGTTGATAATTTCATTTCCTTTACTGTAGCTGTACTTCTTAACAGGAGAAAACAAGCCAAATAACCAGTAGTCTAGCCTGCTCTGAGGAGGACAGTGTCAGTCAAGCAAGAGGCAGAGCCAGTCTTCCAAACAGTGTCTTTGGAGATTGACATTTCTCTAAAGGCACATGCCACTGAGGATGAGACCAGTGTTCTGACTTCATAGCCACCTCCTGAGAAGCTGCCCCTGGGCACACCTCCTCAGTATAACCCCAAATGAGCCGTCACCGATGAGAGACGGGGCATCTCAGCCAACGAAGACAACTAGGAGTAACCACAGTGTGCAGAGACAAGATGCCAGCATTCTGGGAACAGATGCCAACACACAGCAGTGGGGCAGACGTAAATATGCATTACATATGTACAGATCTCACACACACTATAGTCACAGCCTGTTCGTCAGCATTAGCCTAAATGCGGGTAACACATCCACGTTAATAACATCAGAACCTTTTAAACACGCTCTGGAGGAAATATATCCACATGCCTGTACACACACTCCTGGAGGCTGACCGAACAACCGTGAGCCCAGGCCTCCTACTCTTGGGAGGAAAACTGTTAGGAAGTACAGCCAGAGGAAAGAAAAATGGAATCATCAACTCTGCAGGTAAATGGATGGGACCAGAAATGATCGTATTGAGTGAGGTAACTCAGATTCAGAAGACAAACGTCACATGTTCTCTTGCATCAGAGGCTCTAGCTCCGAATTAAATATTCTGGAGTAACTACAGATATCAGGAAAGTAAAAAGGAACCATTGCCAGGGTGGGGGTGGCAAGCAACAGTGAGGGGAAGTGGGGTACAAGTGATCTGAAGGGGAAATGGGAAAACAGAGCAGCCCTATTTAGGGAGGAGGAGGTGATAAATACATAAAAAGGAAGGAGGGTAAAATAAACAGGAAGGGTGTCTGAAAAAGTCATGGAGAATCATACCATTAACCAGCTACCTAAAAATACCTATAATACATATAAATGTCCC
>LOJH01006549.1:1335-32285 GCA_001685095.1 Ellobius talpinus
GAAGGCTGCACCACGTATCTGTGAGCCACTGTCTCCCTGCAGGGAAGGCTGCACCACGTATCTGTGAGCCACTGTCTCCCTGTAGTGAAGGCTGCACCATGTATCTGTGAGCCACTGTCTCCCGGCAGTGATGGCCGTACCACGTATCTGTGAGCCACTGTCTCCCTGCAGTGAAGGCTGCACCACGTATCTGAGAGCCAGCTAAACCCTTTCTTCCTTCAGCAGCCCTTGCCATGCATTTGATGACAGCAGTGTGACAAGGAACTGAGGTACTCACACAGCCAGGCAGGTCCTTATTAGCAAAACACCCCACTTTCCCAGCAAACAGCTTCACGGCTATTCTTAGCATCTCCCCAGTTGGATCAGAGCTACAGAAAAGGAGGCAATAGGTGTACATTCTTTCATTCAATTCCTCACCTTCTGTGGCAGTGGGGACTGAACCCAGGGTCTTGCCCACATGAGCCAAGAGCTCTCACCAAGCTACAGCCTCAGCCTTCAAGTGGCTTTTCTACTTCCAGACCCCAGGACACCTTCTCCTGGGTAAAGACCTCACTGTCTTCTCTTTCCCAGTAGAACTTTCCACTCCTCAGAAACAGAGACCCTAAACCCTGGTGCTGTGGTCGTCAAGGAACTCAATGAATTAAGCCGTGCATTAGGGGCAGGCAGCAGCCAGCTTTTGCTGGTTCATCTAGGAGGATTTAGGTCATTGGAATGACTTGTTATATTTGTTTCTTACTTATGAGTAGCAGAGGAAATGACAAATTGCTGATAGTGCCAAGAGTACAGGGCTCACAGGCTTTATATGCAAAGTGGGCACCTAAGTGTAACCCACCGGGCATGTTCAGCCTCAGATGTATGGGGGATTCCAGTTGTGTCTGCTCAACTGCCAAGATTAAGATCTGGGAGATAAGGGGACACAGGAGGAGATGAGGTGTGGTTGAAAATTTCACTGTATGCTGAACTCTGTCAGTGTCTGTGACCACCCATTTTGCTGTGCTATGATTATACGTATATATAATTATAGATTATACTTTAATACTGTTGGGAAAAATATCAATGACACCATCCATGCAAGTATGGGCTTGCTTATAACTGAAGACACATCTGATCACTTGCAGAAACAAACTTCTGGACTCCAGTCAGCTAACATGCTTGAGAAGGCCCTGGGGCTGCAGCCCTAGCTTGGGGAGTCAGGGTGAAGCTGGGGGTGTGGCTAGGGGAGGGGTGATGCTTACTTCACCAGTTGCCATTAATACAATGCTTGCTGTCAAATGAAGGGCCAACCGTTGGTCTGGTTTAAAGCTGAATTTCCAGCCTTGAGAAATTAAGCTTCACATGTTGATGCTTATGAAGGGATTCTGCTCCATCTGTAGGAAAATACTCCCAAGTGCTACGCTTACCTTGGCTATGTTCAGAATCCAGAAAAGGACTGAGAAACAGTAAAGAAATAAATAGCATGCCCACCTAGAAAAGATAACCCAGAGCACTGTTAACATGACGAATGCCTTGGACAGCTGTTCACACATTGGTGCCGAATTCTCGGAACTATAAGCAGCTGTGAGAATCATGGGGATATGCTTTTATTAAGCCCTCTCCCACTCTGTCTTGAAATGGCATTATGATTGCTTTTCTGCAAGTGCAAGCTTTAAGAGATTGAAATATACATAGAAACACTTCCCTGCAACCGCAATAAGATTTTAAAATCCCCACTGTAGAAATAATGTATCAATTAAAATAGCATTTATAACTAAATGTTTAAATGCTTATTCATAAAAAGGCTAAAACTTAAACACATTTTAAATAACCATCTGCTTCTGTGATATAAAATTTTTAGTATCATTGTGTAATTAATATTAATAACTTTCTGTTAATAATCTTATCTGTCAGATAATCAGGCAGAGATTTAACATAAGATACACCCATTGACAGAATCTTAAAGATGCAAAACTACAGAATATAAACACGAGTGGAGAAATGTACAGTGCCAGCCATCCTCTGCCTCTGTGAGGCCATGTCCTCCCAGCCATCTGAGGATGACAGTTTTTCTAACTGTCCTTTCTCAGGGCTCGCTTCTATTGACTCTTCTTCATGCCTTATTTTCTTAAATGCCCTTTAGATCTCTACACATTTACAACTTCTTACATAGAAGGCAAGGAAAGCCTGAGAATGATCTGATCTGACCATAGGTTGTAGCGATAGCTCGGTTGGTAAAGTGTTTGCCATGCAAGTGTCAAGACCTGAGTTCAATTCTCTGAACCCATGTTAAAAAAAAATCCAAGTATGGTGGTGTGCACTTGAAATTCCAGAATTTGGGGCTGGAGAGATGTCTTGGTAGTGCTGACCAGTCTTCCAGAGGACACAGGTTCAATTCCCAGCAGTCATATGACAGCTCACAACTGTCTTTAATTCCAATCCCAAGGTATCCATCCAACAACATCCTCTGGCCTCTGTGGGTACCAGGAACACACACGGTATACAGGAAAATACCCATAAACATTAACCCCCCCCAAGACCCCCCAAAAACCAAAAAACGTCTAGCTCTGTGGACTATGGTGGTTTGTGTAAGATATTCCCCCATATGTCTTAGGCATCTGAATACCCGGCTCCAGTTGTTGGCTCTGTTTATGGAGACTTAGGAGGTATGGAGTTGCTTGAGAAAGCATGTCACTAGGGGTGGTCTTTGAAATTTCAAAAAGTCACAGACAGGGCATTCCCAGTAAATACTCTCTACAGTTCAGAGACATGAGCTCTCAGCTGCTCCTGCCATTATGGATGGTTACCACTCAAGAACTGCAAGCCAAATAAACCTTTTCTGCTATAACATGCCTTGGTTGTGGCGGTTTATCTCAGCAATAGAAGAGTAACTTAAGATAGGGAGGCAGAGACATTTGCTGTCCAGCCTAGCCAAACTGGCACATTCCAAGCAAAAGGCAAACCCCTATCTCAAAATACAAGGTAGATGGTGTCCTTAGGAACAACACATGAGGCTGACCCTGGCTTCCACACACAACAGATGCATCTACACTCTCACACGAAGGCACAAGACCTAAATTATGCCAACTGTTGATGACTGCAGGCGATGGTAGCATTACAGTTTTTCATATTGCTGGACTGCCAGACCAAATTTCTGACCAAACCACAGAAATTCCAAGTAAATATTTTCTAGGCCTAAGAATGGCACTCAACTATGGGACAAAGTCTTGTCAGGAATGCATGGAAGATCATTCAGTCTTCTTTGAAGTTGAAGAAATAATACACACACTCAACATGTCATTTACGCTTTCCCACTAAACTATAATAGACGCTGAAATAGTCTACCTAAAGACAAAAAACAAAACAAAAAAATTGTGACTGAAAATGTAAGGGCCCCAAACAACAACAACAAACCCAGCTAAATAATTTCATAAAGTTCTGGAGTTAAGCTTAAGAATTGAAGCAACTAAAATATAGTTCTGTGTTAGGGCAGTGAAAAACAGTCCCTGTGTTGGCAGACTTTGGGTCAACTTAACACAAGCTAGAGTTGTTTGAGAAGAGGAACTTTAACTGAGAAAATACCTCCATGAGATCAGGCTGTAGGCAAGCCTGTAGAGCATTTTCTTAGTGGTTGATGTGGATGGGCCCAGCTTATGGTGTATCACCACGGTCCTGGGTTCTGTAAGAAAGCAGGATGGAGCAAGCCATAAGGAGCAAGCCAGTAAGCAGCACCCCTCCAAAGCTTCTCCATTGGCTCCTGCTTTCAGGTCCCTGCCCTGTTTGAATTCTTGTCCTGACTTCCTTTAAAAATAAAAAACGACGAAGAAGTGTAAGCCAAATGACCCTTTTCAGCCCTAAGTTGCTTTGGCCATACATAGTGTTTCATTGTAAGACAGCTATAGAGCGGGGACCGTGTGTGTGATGGTGGTGCTGGACCTACAGTCCCAGGAGATGATGGGAGAGGAGACAAACTGCCTTGCTGTTCTTGCCCCTGTCTGTCACTCTTCATGTAACTCATGTGGATCCTGACCAACTTAAAAATCCCAGCACCGTCCCTTTGGGAGCCATCTGGGCACATTATTGCCATGTCACGACCCATTTTGGAGTCTTTCTGTGCCTCACCTCACCTGTTGCCCTGATGTCCACCCACTGAGCTCCAAGGATGCCTTGTGCCACGTCTCAGTCACTACACGCCTTCCTTAGGTATACACCACATGCTCTCAGCCTAAAGAGATCCATGTGGTACATCTCTCTTCTTGGGGACTACTACCAATGTGTACCAGGGCCCCACTGTTCATAATGAAGGGCTTACTGCTCTAATCTTCCCTTCGTATCTGGAAGGGACTGGTCCAGGACCCTCTGGGATACCAAAAGCAATGGATGCTCAAGTCTCTCATATGGAAGGAACTCATACACATCCTCCTATGTATCTGAAGCCCTCTCCAGACTATTCAATACCCTAAACAGCACAGGTGCTGTGTACATGGGTGCTGCTTCAGGAACAATGACATGTCTGCACCTGTTCAGTATAGATGCATGGTTTCTCTGTGTATATGTCTGACTGGTATAGGATTCAAGCAAAGGCTCCAGGTCGGAGGGTAGTCTGGATCTGCTGAGTGAATGAATGTATGTTTGTGGCCAGTAGAAGCATAGTAACCTGCGTGTGGGAGCGTGCAGGATGGCCCAATCATGAAGACATCTCTTCTCCTTCTCCCACTTTCTCTCCACTTGACAAATACATTTCAATTTGTTTTCTCATCGATTATCTGTCGTTCTCCAACCTGGAGAGACTCTGGAATTGTATGGCTTCTACTCCACATCCAGGCCCAGGGTGGTGAGGTGGCACAGCAAACAGTTAGAAAGCACTTGTGGGACAAATGGCAACAGCTGCTAAGTTAAGTGACAATGGTGAATCCACACCACGTAGACAGATCTCCACCAAACTGGCCTCTGACTGTCCTCATGACTCGGTGTCTTAGCCTCCTTTCCTTTAGCTGTACTAAAATACTCGGACAGAGTTGCTCAGGGGAGAAAGGTTTCAGGGCTCAGTCACAGTCCCTCGATGGAAGGAAGTCCCAGCTGCAAGAGGAGATGGATGGTCACACTGCAGCCTTAGTAAGGAAGGAGCAGACAATTGCTGGCGCTCAGCTGACATTCTTGCCACCGAGGCTGCTCAAGTGGCTACACATTTGAAAACACTGGGGAACATTGTGATTCTCTTGGTCTATCTCAACCCACATGAATCCAGTCTCTAATGGTTGTCCCAGAAATTGATGTTTATGTATTTAGAGATTGGTACTCACTTCGTGGCACAAGTTGGCATGGAACTCATTATGCAGCTCACATTGGTCTTAAACTCTTACCAACCTTCCTGTCTCTGTCTTCCAAATGTTCCATTACAGGTATGGCCCACAGACTTAAGTGTTTCTAAACAGCATCCAGAGGGCAATCCAAGACTGAGAACCATTTTGTAGAACAGAAAGGTTAGAGCTTCTGAGGCAAGGGCAGGGAGAAAGTTGCTGGCACCGTGTGACCTAAAGCCTCCATCTTCTACTGTCCTATCAATAGAAGATAGTTTCTAAGCCTGCCCTGCCTCCTGCCACCTGCTTTATGTTCTCAATACATCCCAATTTGCCAACATCTTCCTGGAAATGTAGTTCCACAAAGGGGCGGGCCGAGAGCACCTGGTGTCATCCTGCAGACAAGCTGTGCTTAACTCCTGCTCCCGACTGTCAGGGCTTGGTGCTCCCCTTTCAACTGTTTGTACAGGAGGCTTGTTGAACATGGATCTAGTCCTTTAGCTCTACCTTCTGACCCATTTTCAGTTCAAGCCAGGAGACTGAGGATTAGGTAATGGCCAAGGTCCATCCCCTCTGTTCTTTGCAACAATACCAACAGCCACAAGCTGCCCAGCCCTCTCTTTGCTGCAGGGTCTTCCCAACCCTCGGCACAGTGGTTTCCCCACCTCATACAGCATCCTTGGGATGTTGACACAGCCCAATGTGCTCTGCATTGGTTAGGCTAGTTCCCCAAGTTCCTGCCCTGGCTTCACTCAATGGACTCAGGATATGTAAGCCAAACGAACCCTTTCCTCCCCAAGTTGCCTTTGGTCATGGTGTTTCATCACAGCAACCGTAACTAAGACAGGCCTTGTCAAGCAGTAACTATTTAGTGAATGTCAAGCTGTGTCCACTGGTAGTGGCAACCAGATTGCCACTGAGCTCGTGATGTTACCATTTCTGCTAGGGCAGCAGTGGGAGAAGCTGTGTAGAACTCAGACTGCAGACAAGGCCCTGCAGTGACTCTCCCCAAAGACCGTATGCTGTATCAGGAGACCAGGCCTTGCAGCTACTGCTATACGGCTCAGCTAACCCTGCTCACAAAGCTCTTCAGTGGGTGGGGTACTTACCCCCATCCCTGGTTATTACCCACCAGATTCCCCTTCCTGAACCATTGTTACCATCAAGAATGCCTCCAGGTATCAATGACTATCCTCTAGGGGACTAAAATCACCTCTGGGAGAGAACCAGTGATCTAGAAGATTCTGAGCAGGGGTCTAAAATGACCCATGTCGTGGGCTATCTGCTTCAAACATTCCTAGACTTTTGTCTGCTGGTATTTAGAGGCCTGTAGGCCTTTAGGCATGAAAGTCAGTGCTCCCTGTCCTGGTAACTGGAGTGCTATGTGGTTGTCCTACTTCTCCTGGGTCAGCAGCTACTGCTGGAAATAGCTGATAGCTAGGAACTAAGGAGGCAGAGTACAAAGTTACTTAGCATTCTGATCAGGAGGGAAAGAAATCCACCTTCCCCCTGTGGCTGGCGACCCAGGAAGCTCCTGCTTTTTCTCAGACCACATGCAGAGAAGGGAGCCTGGGCCATACTTCTAATGAGGCTGCCTAGCATGGTGTACGGAGCAGACCCCTGCCCTGCAGGGGTTGAGACAGGAGTGTCAGCCTTAGAGATGTGAGAGCACAGAGGCCGAAGGTTGACTAACCAGGGGATGGTTCTCCAATGCAAGAAGCTTTGGGAGGGACTGACAGAGGGGCGTTCAGGATCCATGGGAGAAGAGCAAACATCTTTCTTCCATCATACAGTTCCCTAAAAAAGTAAGCACTATAAAAAAGACAGGTAATGTGTATGATACTATATCTTAATTCTCTGCGGAAGTCCTGTTTTAGAAAAGAAAACCACAGAAGGAAAAGTATGTAAGAAAGACCTTTGTGAATGTGAATACTTATTAAGAGTGTGGTCTTAGCTTGCCACGGTTCTCAGGAAACGCATGTCAGATAGGAGGCATGAAACACGGCCTAACCCTCCATCCAAATTAAAGTTGCATAAGCAACAACTTGGTCAAAGCCAAGCAGTGTCACACTACTGCCACCTTCTGGTCAGGTCCTAGAATTGCCAGTATAATACCCATAGGTAAAACTAACAACAAATCTTCCCAAATACCCCAAACCATCAAATTAAAACAAACAAAGACACTGAAGTTTTAGTCCTAATCTACAGAAACAGCGTGACTGCTGGAGCCCTTCTGTTATCAAATGCAGGGTTGCTGACCTTCGTTGGATGGGGTGCAGCATAAGATAACAAAAAACAAAGTGCAGATGATCACCAGAGAGATGGTGCATTAATATAGCCATGCACAACATTTGCATAATGGGAAAAATACTTGAAAATTAGCAAAACTTAAGCACTTCCTTATCAGAACCCACTGACTAATAACCATAGATCCTAGCAGGAAGGCATACAATTGACTGGAGGCCCACCCCAACCCAATCATGCAGGCACGCAGGTACAAATACACATACACAGACGTCAGGTATGACTTCCCTGTAGAAACATGAAAGCACACGGTGTTTGTGCTCAACACTGCCAAAGCTGCATGAGCCCGGGAGCCTGAAGGGAGACTGCAGAGAGCTGAAAAGTTATATGAAAAAAATGTATTCACCATGGCAGCCATTCACTGAGGCAGAAAATAAATTGTTAGACTGAAGCTATCTGAAGGGTGGTGCTCTCAGAACACCCTGACAGTCAGGGAGGAGGGGGAGGGTGCTGCCTCCACAGCAACGGCCACTGCTGAGGCTATTAGCCAGGGCTGGCACAGCACTTGCAAGGGATGGTATGGATATGGGTATTTGTGTTGGTGTTGGGGGAGTGGCAAACAGAGCCAGACACTTTGGAACAACAGAAGACTAATTCACAGGGGCCTTGACATTGGTTCTTGCCCTTGGCACAGAGGTGATGCATCTAAAACAAACATCTTGCCTTGGCGTGTGCTATGACAACCAAGTTTGCTATAGATGGCCCCCCAGGGCCCCCTGCTTGCAGCAGGAACACTCACTTCTAACACTTCCAGAGAAAATTACTCGCAAGATGAAAAATAAAAAATAACGGGCTTCCAGTAAGGGTTGAGGAAACCCTCAGCCAATAGCAGTTGCAGAGATAATTGTTCTGAATCTATCAATAATGCTAAGCTCCTCTTCATTGACTGCAAACACCAATTTCTTTCACCCAGGATTATAAGTTGGTGTTCCCGGGCTCACTACTGCCATTAAGGTGATAAACAGTTGAGACCACAACAGGATCTGACACGTAGATCAATTCCGGGTCCATAAAAAGTCTACACAAGAGGTTCCAGGACAGGAATTTACAGCCACCAGTTTTTTATTCTCTCTTGCTGCAAAAATTACTTCTGTCAAACACTTAGGAGAGCGAGGAAAAATGTAAAAAAATTAATTTTTCATGTACTACTGGAACAGGGTTTTTCAGTGCAGAAGTGCAAGACGAATATACTCAGCGTTTAAAAAATTACACGGCGCAGCATGTGGTACTTAGTGGAAGAGGGATCCAATCCCCGGTGTTGCTCGCAAGCCAGCAGACAGCAATTTGAAACCCTGAACAGAGCTGTCTGGATTTTCTCTGAGGGCAGATGCCGGGCTCACGTTAGCAATGCCAAATTATATTAGACGTTTAATTTTAAACCTCAGGTATTTAATGTAAAGCTCTACAACAGTAATAGCCATAAAGCAGTGGGGCATTCTACCTCACAGAATGGGTTCCTCTTGCCTTCTCCTCTTAATTTAGCCGGAGCCTCCTTCCTCCAGTTTTACCCACTACAAAGTCATCTATTTAATTAGGAGTTGCTCGTAGCTGCTTAGAGGCAGAAACCCCAGGGGTACCTGTATGTCAAAGGGGAAAGATTGAAAAGTTCTCTGAAGCTGAAATCTTAATTTAGGGTGGACGGGAGGGCAGAGCAAACAGACTTCTAGTGCTGGGCCAGAAGATAAGCCCTTACTATGCTGGTGGAGGTCAAGTCTAATGCTCCTGGGCCCTGCCTGCACTGCTGCCAAGTGGCAAGTTCCTGGTAACCCTGATATACAGACCAGAGACATGTGTTTTGTGGGGGGGTGAGTTGGTGGATAAAGTGATTATACAAAGGCAGGTCTTGTATCAACCAAGAGAAAGGGAAAACATGACGCAAAGTCCTCAGGCTCGTCTCTTTGGTTACTTACTGTCATGAGGACAGAACAGGAATGTCTGGTCACGCTCGTCTCTTTGGCTACTGTCATGAGGACAGAAGGGGAATGTCTGGCAATAAGAGGTCTCGTGACACACTTAAACACACATTTTCCTTAACTGTCCCATAGGATTCTGTGCCTCTGTGTTCCTTAAAAATGGTGTGGGTTGAGGCTGGCCCCTGATGGATCTGCACACTAAAGGTGGGATGGTACTATCCAGAGGGAGAGACTACATGGTACCCCCGAGTGTTTGGGAGCAGCCTGGGCTCCTGCCCTTCTAGGCAATTCCTGGAAACTGTCAGATAGTCCTTGGTTCAGATCACCTTTCCTGACCCCACTTCTCTCCTGCATTTGGGCAGGCTTGCTCGGAAGCATGGCCCTGTCTGCTGGAACACTGTGGAACAATCAGAAGACGGTGTTTACCCAAAGCAAGCGTCCTGTAGTAGCAGCTGGTGGGTCCACAGGGAAGACCTGACGTGGAATCTTTTAATTAGAACAAATTATGCTAAAATGACTCTCAAACCCTGTCTGATAGATTACATATAACAGTGGGAATTCCCTTAAATACCGGTGAACAGGCCACAGACAGAATGCCACAGGCAAAGCAAGCTGCACCAGCCAGTGCACGGGGCACAGTGCATAATTCATGTTGTGACGCATACGTCAAAAGGCAGTTTCCAGGGTGCCACATCTGTCCCCCAAGAAGCAGCCACACTTGTCAAAAACTATGCAAATCTAGGAGAGATGATGGCAGAGGGAATTCCCCAGAACTCAGAAGCTATACCAGGAATCTTGGAAGACTAAGAGGCAGAATGAACAGACGGGACAGTACGAACTATGGGCGAATGGCGAGATGCTCGCGATCCACGGAGGGCAGAAGACTGGTACGAGACATCTGGCATCCCCTTTCAACTTCAATATGTCTCTGTTGCATAACCACAGGGAAGATACTTGTTCCCTCCTCAGCCTCAACTTCCAAAGCTGACCAGTGAAGAGGATTCAAGGTCTATGCCCTGAGCAGAGAACAGATGAATGATGGATGTGCATGAGACAGGAGATCAAGGACAAAGTGCTCACAGATGACTGGTGAGACATGTGTGCCACTGTCATAGCAGCCCCATGGCACCATGCTCCCCGTGGAGCATGGATGCCCTGGGCATTGAAGCCCAGCCCCTGGCTTTCACAGAGGACCTGGCGATGGCCTCGGTCTGTGCCCCCTCTTACCACTGCTGATGGCTGAGTTTGCAATGACTGTAGCGTCACTCCACTGGTCGGCACTGGAGACTGAGTAGGAGCGCTGGTGCATGCCATCGGGTCGGCTGTTGAAGGAGACCAGGCTGATGCCGCTTGCCATCTGAGACCCAGACGTACTAGTGACATTCCCTAGGAATAAACAAGTCAGATGAACACCACGGCGGACTGCAGGCCACAGAAGCCAGCATGACCTCGTCTAGGGGGCTTCACGCTGACACACACTGGTATCTGACCTTTGTGCTCTGCTGTCACCCTGCCGATGTGGCAAATTAAAGGAAGCACCATGAAGCATAAGATCATGAGGAAGAAAAGGGGGCTGTGAACGCCAACGGTGCCCCGCTGAGCTACGGGGAAGGAAGGCTGCAGACACTGCCCATAGAACGGTTACAAAGACGAGTGGTCCTGCTACAATCTCTAAAGACAAGAGAACCAGTGAGTCCAGCAAAAGAGCCGCCACAGGACAAAAAGAGCACCACACAGGCTCACCCATTGGGCGCCAACTACTGGTACCAAGGGACATTGTTTATAGGCAGCTACCCCTTATGATCAGCACACGGCAAGTCTCCAGAGGCACCACGGTGGAGGAGGGAACCCTGACTCCTGACCTTATAAAGATTCTTCACAACAAAAACGTCACCCCAGTGGCTTCAGATCTCACACAGACAATGAAGAAAGATAGTTCTGTTGTGGGCTTAATGATATGAGTCAGTTGCTCAACACTAAAATACATAAAATACATTATTGGTCATACCAATTTTAGACTCAAAAATGTAATTAGGTGCTTTTTTTCTAAGGCTAAGCCAATCATGCCCACAGCCTGTGAATGGGTCTGTTAGAGAAACAGGGATAGGTGAATCTTTGGAGATATTGGCTTTTTTTTTTTTTTTTAAAGGGTCTCTCTACATAGCCCTGGCTGTTCAGGAACTATGTAGATCAGGTGGCATCAAATTCACTTAGAAGGCATGCATCACTATGCCTGGCTACTGGTTTCCTAATTTTTAATTTTCCTAGTTGTTCTGGGTTTACAACCCAGGAAGTTCTAACCTGTTTCAGTGGAAGGTTTTCATGGGGAGTGGCTGTTAAGTGAGTGGGCCATTAGTTATTCTCAAATCTGGCCAACTTTCAGATTTTCTCCTGGAAAACTAGGGGCTTAAAAAGGACTGATTCTGTAAAGGACAGGGCTGGAAGAATTTGTGTTCTCATGCCCTCGGGCATACGCACATGAACACGCACGTGAACATGTACACGGGCACACACTGGCCAGGTAGAGTCGTTTGCTGAGAGGCAGCATGGAACAGAACAGCACACATGCTAAGTGAAGCCTGGGCTGGTGATTGTCTCACTGCTACAACAAAGCACCTGAATAAAGCCACTTAAGAAGTTCGCATTTGGCTCATGTTTGAGGGTACAGTCCATCGGTCACATTGTAACTCCGCCCTGGAAGCTGAGCACCACAAGTGCTAGTGCTCACCGGGTCCTCCAGACTGATTCGGTCTGGGGATACAGCCCGTGGAAGAGTAAAGCTCACATGTGTATGAGGAGGCTCTGGTCAAAACCTCAGGGCCAGCCTGCCTCACCTGTTATGTTCTGAAGGCATAAGAGCGTCTTAACACCCTGGAAAGGAACCGCACTATTCTGAGACCCATGTTGAACCACAGTGCGAGAGTCAGGGTGTGGTGGGGCACATCGAGAACCACAGTGCAGGAATCAGGGTGTGGTGGAGCACACCAAGAACCACAGCGCAGGAGTCAGCGTGCGGTGGGGCACACCGAGAACCACAGCGCAGGAGTCAGGGTGCAGTGGGGCACACCAAGAACCACAGTGCAGGAGTCAGGGTGCGGTGGGGCACACCAGGAACCACAGTGCAGTTGTCAGGGTGTGATGAGGCTGGTTTTTTTTTGGCAGTTATATTTATTTATTGTAACGTGATTACCCCATTCTCAAGTGCAAACTTTGTACATGACAGTGTTAAAAGTTTGGATGCCTGCTAGTTTCATTTCTTGTTGCTGTGATACAGTGTCCTCACAAAAAGGGTTTATTTCATCTCACAGCTCCAGGTTACAGTCCACCTATAGTCCCAGCACTTGGGAGCCAAAGGCAACATGATGGCTGCCGGTTTGATGCCAGTCTGGTCTACAAAGGGAGCTTCAAGCTATATAATGAGACCTTGTCTCAAAACAATACAATGGCAACACATTAAAAAAAATAACCTCAAGGCTGACACAGGAATGTATTTGTTAAACTGAAAGTAAGAAATATATGAACATTAGGAAATGTTTCTACACCTAATATACAGTTCGAAAGTACACAAGCAAATATTGCTTTTAAACAAATATATAAGGACAAAGAGGCACTGTCTAGAGCTGCATGTAACACACAGAAGTGGTGAGTTGGCCTGCTAGGGCCAAGAGGCTGCACACCTATTTCTGGCAGTGGTCACGCTTTGAGGCATTTCTATGCCTTCTATAAGTCTGTCAGGCAAAGGAGCCAACCTCACAATGTTTACTGAATTCTTTTTTTTTAAGTACTTACACCCATTTCTGTTCTAATAGGGCACAATTTCTATTCTAACTTTTTTTTTCCTGTTCCTATAATAAAAACATACCAACCAAAAAGCAGAAAAAGTAGCTTAGGGGAGGAAATTCTTTATTTTGCTGATAATTCCAGGTCACAGTCCATCACTGAGAGAAGTCAGGGCAAAAACTCAAGAAAGCACCAGAAGCAGAAACAATGGAAGAACACAGCTTACTGGCTCATACACAGGGTTTCTCTGTTGTTTTGGAGCCTGTAGCCGGACCAGCTCTTGTAGACCAGGCTGGCCTCGAACTCACAGAGATCCACCTGCCTCTGTCTGCCTCCCAAGTGCTGGAATTAAGGACATGTGCCACCAGGGCCCAGATCAGTTAGCTTTCTTATACAGCCCAAAGGATGGTGCTACCCACAGTGGGCTGGGTTCTCTTATATTAAACATTAATCAGGATGCGCCCCCTCCCCCCAGGCAATATGACCTGGGCAATCCATCAGCTGAGACTCTTCTCAGGTGGTTCTAGGCTGTGTCGGGATGACAGTTAAAGCTGACCAGGGCAGTATCTAAATTTTTTTTCCTTTTTAAAAATATACCTATGAAGATGAAACATGTAGTTCTATTTCTGTTCCCAAGTGAACATCACTAACTGGTCAAATGTTACTGTCCCCATATCCAGTGTTCACAGGCAAGTACCTGGCAGGACCTGGCTATGACACCACATAAGGAGCTCACACTTTTGCAAATACCTACATGCACAAGGAGTGGTTACACTTAGGATACTTTTATTCTCTGAGCACTCAAAGGATAGGGCTCTCATTGGATGGCAATTCACTTCATGCTGGCAAGTTATTAATTAGGCCAAGAAGTGGGAGTCCTTATCTGTGAAGGATGCTGATGACTTTGTCTGACTGTCTGAGAGCTAAGAACCTTGACCTCAAGGCCACTTAAGACAGAAGTGTATATAAGCACCATCTCAGATACCTTCAAAACCATGTTGAAGTATGCCAGTGATGCAGGGGCTGCCTTTGCTCCCTATCATTAAGTTGAAGGGCTGGGGACCCTGTACCTATATGGTGCTGATGTTGCTATACAGTTAGTGAAACCTATACCTCCATCAGCTATGACCAAGGTATGTCCTGAGCTCTTGCTACCCAGTGTTAGAAGAGCAAGTGCAAGATGGTCAATAGGACTGAACACAAACTAAATATGTCAGGAGACGCACAAGACACAATCACACCCCAAGCTGGGGCTGCTGGCTCCAAGCAGAACATGGCCTGCCGAGAGCCATGCCAACCCATGGCCCTGGGGATGCCCAGAAGTGTCTGGGGTGGGTCTCTATTAAGCAGGCAACCTCCTAAAAGATCATGTGCATGTTGTATCATTTGTTGGCATGTCTGGGACGGTATTATAAGAAGCTGGGGTCTTTGGGATGTGAAGGAGTTTGCAGTCCCACAGCAGGTACCTACTAGAAGCCACAGTAGGTTCCTCTTTTCTGGGATGGAGGAACCTGTGATGGGTTCTGATGCACAAAGCTCAAGCCAGTCACAGACAAGGGCCTGGAAAGGAAGCTTCTACTCCCTGAGACCAAGTGGCCACTGGTATCCCTAGGGCTGAGTCTGCTGGATTAAGGACATCTGCCTCTTTCCCACTTGTATCCTGACATTCCTACGGCCTAACCTCACTTCTGTGCCCCACCTGCGACTGTGGGCAGGCAGGTCTCTATGAACTTTGGTTTTCTTCACATCTGGTGGGTATAGTCACCAGCACCTTTCCTTTTGTGTCATTTTTTTCCTCAAGGGTGTTTATAGAGCAAACTGATAACAGGGACAGTGCATCCCCCAGAGAGGAGCAGAATTCTCTACTACCTGTGATGATAATGTCACTTTCTTTCTTTTCTTTTTTTTTTAAAAAAAGATTTATTTATTATGTATACAGTATTCTGCAAGTATGCTGGCAGGCCAGAAGAGGGCACGAGATCTCATTACAGATGGCTGTGAGCCACCATGTGGTCGCTGGAAATTGAACTCAGGACCTCTGGAAGAGCAGTCAGTGCTCTTAAACCTCGGAGCCATCTCTCTAGCCCGATGCCACTTTCTATTGTGAAAGGAAGCATAGTTGGCTTGCACCCCACTATAGGATGGGGCTATCCTGAATTTAGGGTTCTTTACTCTAACAGTATGCTATATGCTGTGTCTCCTTGGGAGAACTGGGGCTGGGGTGGTGACAATGCTGACCTCTGGCTACTGTTGCTTCTGGATGAGCTGTCATGTGCTCTGGCTCCTAAATCTTATAAGCCATGTAATTGGTTGGAGCACAAGAAGGCTGAACTTGACTCCTATTGTTCTTGTCCCCCATTCCTGGTACTGACCTCTTCTTAGATACCTTGGTCTCATCTCATTCAGCTCCTCTGCATCAGGCATGGATGTCCTTAAGAAACCTGTAATTTAGGTTACCTGAAGGGATCACACAATCAGTGTTCCCCATTTACAGCAGTGACACAAAAGTCTTGAGAGGGTGTAAGGGGCAGAAAGCTCCCCCTGCTGGAAGGTCTGGAAAGGCCTTTTTGAAACACTGCAAAGTAGAATTTAGGAGCCTCTACCCCTGGGTAGAGGATGACTAGAGCCTGTAGAGGACACACTGTGCTCCCTCGGGGCAGCCTGACTCCTCATAAAGCAACGCTCGACAGTGTTCTAGTCCAGTTCATGTCTCTTAAAATTTTGCCTCTCCTTTTAACCCCCCACCAGGTCACGTGCCCAGATAGATTCAAACATGTCTACACAAAAGCACAAAGTTGCTCACTGTGGTTGCTCTTTCGAATCTCACACTGGATGTGAACAGTTGTGTTCACTTTCCAAGGGACACCACAGCATCTCTACACCACACCAAGAATGGAGGAGCCACTGACCAAGGGTAGAAGGATGAATGGCAGACAGACCATGGGGCAGGTGGCAGCAAGAAGCAGAACTCAGGCTGTCAGGGCTGGGTTCAAGTGGCATGTTCTATTCATGGCATGCTAAGTCAGAGGGGGCTACCCTTGTGTATGTGCTGGAGGCAGTGACAGGAGGGATCCTGGGGCTGCCAGCACTGGCCAACTGCACATACAGCTGCAGTTCAGAATATTGCAATTTCGGCCAATCTTTTAAAATAATTAAATAATTATCTTTGCTTCTGTGTCTGTACGTTTGGTGCATCTTTGCCACAGTGTGCGTGTGGAGGTCAAAGAACAATTTCAGAGAGCTGGTTCTCTTCTTAAATCATATGGGTCCCAGGAATCAAACTCAAGCTGTCTGTCATGTGTCAGGTGCTTTTATCTGCTGAGCCATCTCACCAGTTTGGGTTTTGCACTTTTACCCAAATACTATATCAGTCACATTTACTCTTCTCCCAAAATTATACGAGAACCATTGCCCTGGTGGTTTCTGAACGCTGACGGCACTGAAGATGCACAAGCAAGGTCTGGGTTAGGAAGCTTCCTAGCAGTGAGTCTGAGGGCATGGCCCTTCTCTGAACAGCTTGGGATGCTGATATCCCAAAACGGCCCCTGAAGCACCTATTTTGGCTTTTCATCTGGGAACTTCCTCCCAAATATTCCCCAGAAACCCAGGTGTTACTAGCTACCTGGCCAGCTCTGGGCACAGGGAGGGAGTTTCCTGGAAAACCCCCTTCTGGGATCAGCTGGTGCTGGCCTGATTAGCAGGGGGCAGAAGCATTACCATGCTAATCCGGGTCCCCCCAGTGCCTCTTCCTTGATATGGATATGTGCCTGTGTTTAGCCGCCCTTCTTGATGAGCACAAGCTTCCCGTGTCAAAAGCTCCGATTCTCTCTCCAAAGAATAATTTTCCTTGTACTTACCTCCCTAAAGTGTAAGAGTTGATTTGAAAAGATACTTACCTCCACCATATGCTATTTTTCTTTAAACAATTTGCATTTCAAAGTGAATATGGCATTTATATCTGAATGAGCATCAGTATGTTGCCTGAACTGATCTCAAATGAGAGTGAAAAAGATGCTGCTTTTCTATTGAAGGAAGATGTTTTCATCCCCCAAATGACATCAAAGGCAGACTTCCTCTTTTAAGCTATAGGCTTAGTACATTAAAAATAGCTTGCTCTGATTAAAAAAAATAACCATACTCTGAGAAGATAGCTTTCTACAGCATTCAAATATACATTTATCAACAATCGTCCCTTTAAAATACATTTTCATCACCTATTCCATTTCTATCTTCACAAACAGGATGGAACCAAAGAGTTTAACTGAGGGCAGGGGGTATCCTCAAACAATCCTTGGCTTTGGATTTACTGATTAAAAAAGGATGAAACAATTAAATGCTTCAATTATTAGAGTGATATCATGGAACTTCCACGCATGCCGGGTGAGGAAAGGCCTGAAGAGCCCCTACGAGCGCCAGGTCAGGAACTGACCTAGTAGAATTCTAACTTTAAAAACCAATATCCCAAACTGTAACTATCAGAATCTAGTGGGAAAAACCCCACTTCTCTGCTGGGGCCTTCACTCTACAAACAGAGAAGATGTCTCAGGTCCAGGCTCTCAAAGCTGATAGGGGTCACTGGAATCACTGTTGGACAACAGAGGCTATTCCAATGGCCACATCACTTCAAGCTAGGCCTTCGCCATCTGTTCCGTCCTCTAATTACATGCCCGAAAAGAATATAATTCACAACACTACCATAAAAAGTGAGCTACAAATGATTTAAGTTCCCATGAGAGGGGCTGTTCGCTCCAGTATTTGCATTGGAAAGCTGCCCTCCTTTTGGCAATCAGAATTTCAGTCTAAGAGGATTTGTTTTTTTCCAAGGACAAGTTCAGCTCCTTTTCTTCAGGTGCAGGAGTCTCGCCCTGCATGCTATGTATGGTTCTTGTTTTGTAGACAGGTGCAATTCAACATGCCCACTACTAGTCACGACTGGGATTATTTCACTGTAGGGTCCATCTTTCTGCTACTGTACTTTCTATATTGTGTTTCTCACAGAAAGAAAAGCCGGTCTAGACTTCAGTGCAGTGAAATGTATCTGATTACCGAATTCTCAGGATGACTACACTCATAATTCAAAAGTCTAGAACTACAAAGTTGAGTTGTTCCCTAAAATCTGCAAATAGGTATTCCTAGTCCAATTTATCTTTAGTTATGATGCCAAGGAAAAATAACAAATGGCCATTTTATTGCATAAATGCCTTAAAATCAATTTCACCAAGTAAGTACTGTGTGTTTTGCATGACAACATCACACCAACTAGGACAGCATTTTACTGAACGCACGCAGATGTTTCCCTTAGCTATTACCATAGAAGAGACATTTTATATTACACATCTTTTACAAAAAAATATTGTGGGCATGTGTGTGGGCACAACTGTGAATGGCGGTCAGAAGACAATCTGTCGGAATCGGTTCCCCATTCTTACCATGTGGGTTCCAGGAACTGAACTTAGGTTGTCAGGATTGGTGGCAAGTACCTTGACCAGCTGAGCCATCTTGCTGGCTCTGATAGGAATTGTCTTCCTACATTGTCACACAGCTGTCATTGTATATTTTTAGATCTGTAATGTCAGCTTGTCGATTCAATGCAGGCAACTGATGTCACCACATTCCTCTTCCTAGGCAGTTCTGGTTCTTTCCTTAGCTTTCCCATGGTTAAGAACAAGGCTTTAAAGGACACCATAGTTTTAGGCCTTGTTAGGGATAGCAAGAGGATTAGGACTGGGGTTAGCGGTAGATATTTCTGATCTATGCTTTGGATAGATTTTCTTAATGTTCGATGCCCCAAAGAGGACTGGACAATATTAGAACAACACAGTCCACATTTTACAAAACATGATAATGATGGCAAGACCATCCATACTCACGGATAATAAAATGATCAAATTATGTAAAGTACCCCACAACCAGCAAAGCCTCTGAAGACCTTAGTAGTTAGGAGTCTCATCAACAGTGAACCGGTTTTCCTTCCCCTGTAGTTTATTTACCAACTTTTTAGTAAAAGTTTAAAAATGGCCACACAGCTAATTCTTCAAGATCTAGAAGATCTGTGTGTGCTGCTTGTTCGTGTGGTGACAGAATCTCATAGTCCCCTCTGTGCCTATGTTTGCTCTGCGGTTGCAGTTGGCTTCACTTCACATGAGCTCATGAACTCACCTGACAATGTCACTGAACACATTGGCAAAGTAAGGTACTCAGCACTGGGGACAACTCAACAACATGCTCACTATCAAGACGCCAGAGGTCTGCTGATCTGCTGTGCCAATGTTTATAAAAGGGAGCAGAGAAGAGAAAGGAAACAGTACGCGGGACACAAGGAGCCGTAAGGACTTTTGATTTAGAAATAAATTGAAACATGTATTTCCAAGGCAACACTTCTTTTTTTGTTTATCTGGGACAAACCACTCCAAGTTCAGCATTACAAACCCGTCTTCATTTTGCCAGTTTTCACCTGCTTACAGAGCACTTGCTGGGGAAATCCTGAGGGTCTTTAAGGAAAACCACCAGGAAGCTCATTTGGCTCCAAGCCATTTCTTGGGCAAGTTAACATGAGCAAATGTTCATGCAGGGATGGAACCACTATACGAAAGGAAGGCTATTAAATTTTTTTTGTATAAACCAACAGCATAAGTCATGTATTCAGAAAATTAGCTTACAAAAATCTCTCAGGGTATCCATACTGGGCCCTTCTTATTTGGCTTAACTTCCAAAGAACCAGATGTTCAGTCTCATTTGCCATGCCTAGGTGTGATTTTATTTTTTTAGAAAAAAAATCTTATGTGTGCAAGAGTTACAGATGATTGTGTGCTGCTATGCGGGGGTGCTGGGAACCCAAACCTGGGTCCTTGTAAGAGAAGTAAGTGTTCTGAACTCTGGAGCCATCTCTCCAGAGCCCTTTAAGGTATTCTTTCTCCTTTATGTGAATAGTGCAACAGGTGTCTTATGCACAAAATGTATTTCGATTTCACAGTACTGTTTTGAGGGGAGGTAGCTCTTGTCCCTCCCAGGGAGGAGGTGATAGTGACCCCGTGGCTTTGCCCTCAGAGGTGCTTACCTATATCCCTCTTACTCACCCCACCCCTGTTCTTGCAGAGCACATCTCACACCTAAACAGAATGACATCACAGAGCAAGAAGGAATACTTGGAGCTGGTGTTAGCACAGGAATTAAGGCATTTGTGTTTTCCCCCAAGGTTTAGATGGATTTCAGAAAGATAAAATTGTCTGCATGATGGGCCAATACAGAACAACTAGCCAGGAGGTTTGGGAGATGGAAAATGTCAGGATCCCTTTGAGAGGCTATCCTGTGCCAGTATGGGAAGGTAGGCAGACTGAAGACTCAACTCCAGCTGAGTTTCTCCCTAGATTCTCCTCATTGGCTATTTTCCCCCTCTAGAAGGCTGCTGGGGCAGCAATAGGAATCATGCCTTCTGCCCGCCCCAGGCTTGTCTCACGGTTTCATTAGTGAAAGCATCAAACTCAGGCTTTTAAGGTGAAGAAGTTTCCAGAGCTGCTTTTATTTACTGGCAGGCTCACAGGTTACCATAGAAACACATAGCTCAGGGCCCACAACATCCCTAGTACACCTCGCATAGAAAGCCTGTAGAATCCAGTCGCCAGGAAAGGTCTCCCTAAATTGGAAGCATATTCTCAGTTCCTTTTGAATTGCACCCAAAGGGTCTTGAGCAGAGGGTATATAATTCAGAAGAAATTAAAAAATATCCTTTCCTCAATATTTATCACTTGCTTCTCACATTGTAAGAGAAAAAAGAAGCAACTGGGAGATGATGAGAGGACAAAAAGCAGCAGCCTTTGCTCCAAAAGATCAATCTGCCTGAAGCTCAGCACTCTGTCTCCCAATGTCAGAGCTTTACCAAGGCCTGGAAGCTTAAATCTGAGAACCCTTACCAAACAATTATCTTTTTTTCCCCCAAAAAATTGATTATTAAATATCCAGCACAACTTATTCTAAGAAGTCTGGTTCCCAGAAGTAAGTATCATATGCTAATTTGTAATTTTATTTTTTTAAGGAAAGTAATTCCCAATCAATTGCTTTGGGTAACTAGTGAACTAGTGCTCTTCCGTGTTTCTGAAGAGCGTTTAGCAGAAGTGCCGTTTCTGTATCAGAGGGGAGAGGGTTGTAACCAAAGTCCAATGCATGGGGAATTCTGGGTAAGCAAGGAGGGCCAGGAAAGGCCAGGCTGGAGGACCTCGGGCCTGATGTCATTCTACAAACAGGCAGGGGAGCTGCAGAGCCGCTCTGCCCACCCATACATTGGAGTTATTAAAATGTTTTCTAGACCATTTGAAACTAAACAAAGAAAAACTTTGTCTCTCTGACACAACAACGGATCTCATTTGGACGCCATGTTATTATTTTTTTTCTTTAATAGCTATTACCAGTGTAACAGCAGCTTAGCGACTCCTCGTCTGCAGTGTGAGCAGTTTTGATAAACAGCCTCTGCGGGCCACACAACGGGGATAATGTATCCTTAAGTACCGCCAATGAGCTGCCATTCTGCACAGCCAATTACTTCTGTGCGTCTGTCACTCAAAGGAAAAATGACTGAGCCCATTAGATCAAACCTTTGTCACTGTTCCTAATGCACTCTTAGGCCTCATTAATCTCCAGGAGCAGCAACAGAGCCGCCGGTGCCTTGCCGCCTCCCCCGAACAGGCCCACGTGAAGCCTCTCATGTCTCCCCCAAGTGCGCGCGTTAATCAAGCTCTCCTTATTGCCCCGGTCCCTGTCACGGCGGAGAGCGCTCCCTCTTAAATGCTCTCATTATGACCCATCCTTAGAGCCGGCTAAGTGGAAAAAAAGAGAGAGGGAGCAAGGGAGGAAGAGGACGGGAAAGTGGAGAGAGCAAGTCCAATTCCATTAATATTCATGACAATAATTAGTATTCTAGGTCACTGAATATTCATGCTATTAGTTTGGATTTTTTATGGGTTTGCTGGATGTCCTGATTGCTGAAGTGTGGAGAAAACAGCATGGTTGAGACTGTAGATGTCAACGGCGAGTTCAATACTCAAAACACATTCCCTGTCCGTCCTCCCCCACCCATACTCCCAGCATCAGTAGCCCTCCTGCAGGCTGGCCTGCCTCCAACTGCTGGGGACCTCAAGTGGGGGAGGCGGAGGAAAAGGGGTAAGGTCCCTCTCACTGGGGCTGAGGTGCCAACCTGGGCAGGATGAAAAAAATAATTGCAGAAATCCAACAAAGACACACGCTATCAGGACAAGAAGATAAGCTGTGGTCTTAGAACAAAGATGTTGCAGCCAGAAGTCACTGACAAATTGATGACAGGGCACAGAGCAGGGGAGAAGCCTCCATGGAGATCATAAAATTCCCAAAGAACACTGCCCAGGCTGCCTAGCACTGCCATGTCAGTAAGGTGGGGCACAGGGATACAGATATGCCATCTGTCCCCTACCAAGCATTTGAAACATCTTTCAGCCACCCCCTTCCCCAGTCTCTGGAAGTCACAGAGGCCAGGAGCACAGAGGTTAGAGTCATGGGAGCTGAGGTGTAGAGACAGATCCACATGTGAGGCCCTGGGGTGGGGTTCAGCTCTACATCTCTGATTCCAGAGTGGTTATACCCAGCCAAAAGCTTTCCCAGGACTGATACAATTCTGTCACAGTGGTGTACCTAGATTTACCAAACCACGTTGTGGGCAAAAACTCATTTAAGAAAATATACAAGGATATTTTAACTCTTTCTTTGGAAGGATTTCAGGAATTAAATTGGGGGAGACTCTCAAAATGCAGCTTCCTGTAAATCCCCATTACCATGGCAACTCCAGGACTCTCCCACAAGCTCCTTGCTGAAATAACAGAAATGAAGCCCCCCCACCCCCAAAATTATGAGGGAAGAAGCCATCTCAGAAGGAGGAGAGTTGTGCTATGGAAGAGAGTTCAGTCAGGCTGGAATAACTTATTTTCCTGGATGCTTCCATCTTATCATTTATTTTTGCTGGAGCAGATCCTTAAGTAACTTTTTCAAAAACCTATTCAGACAGTAATATTCTATACCTCCACATGTAGCCAACCACTTGTATTATTATTATTATTATTATTATTATTATTATTATTATTATTATTATTATTTCTGCTCTTACTGGCTGGTAGCAATTAGGCTGGAAATAGGTTTTTAGGGGTCAAAATTATTTGTTCTGAGAAGGGAGCACTCACACTGTCCCCCAGCATTCTGCACTCTGCATTGCTCTTATAGCTCTTATAGGTCTACAACCCTGGGGTTCTCTTTGGTCAGGGCTGGTCTCCTATCTCAGCATTAGGTTTCTTGTTTGTGTTTGCAAAGTTTTCTCTTCTATCCAATTCAATATTTGACTATCAGATGGCTGTGTTCAATGGCAGTAATTTTCTTCTGTGATGTCTTTATAAAAATTGTATTTAATCAAGTTTATTTCTACTTGGCAGTTTTTAAGCTATTTTTCCTTACATAATTAAATTGTATGTGGAGGTCAGAGGACAACTTGTGGGAATTGGTTCTCTCCCTCCACCATGTGCATTCTAGGAACAGCACACAGATCTTTACCTGTTGAGCCATCACACCAACCCTACTTATTTACTTATTTGAGATGAACTTTCTTGTATTTTAGCATGTTCTCAAGGTTGCTATGTAGTCCAGGATAACCCTGAACTTCTGATGCTCCTGCCTTTACCTCTCAAGTGCTGGGATTACATGTATTGTCTACCAAACCCAGCTTCTGTGGTGCTGGGGATCAAACTCTGTGCACCATATATTAGGCAAGCGCACTACCAACTGAGTTGCGAATGTACATGAGGAACATAGGAAACATGAGGTAGACGGGGTTCACTAAGTAGTTACCAGGACAATGTGCTTTTCCTCCTTCCCAAGGCCACGGCAGAAATGAACATTAAGATTATAACATTTCCAGCATTTCAACATGTGACAAGCAGTCAACATTTCCACAGGGAAAAGGAAAAAAAATCTCTAAATTTAAAGTTATAAAATGCATAAAAATAAATAATAAGCTAGCACTATGCCTGGGAAACATAATGCCCTGATATCCAAATACACAAAGAAAAACAACCCTGGCCAGGTATGGTGGTGCATGACTCTAATCCCAGCACTGGGGAGACAATGGCAAGAGGACGGACTTTGAAGCCAGCCTGGTCTATATAGTGAGATCTAGGACAACCTGGACTAAACAGAGAGACATTGTCTCAAACAACCAATCAACCAAACAACAGCCAAACCATAACCCTACCAAGAGCAGATGTGCCAGTCTGATGCACCAACTGATGGTTGCACTGATCTTAGCTGTTTGTTTATCTCCTGAGTTTTCGGTCTCACTGAGGTGTTGTCGGATGCAGATCAAAGAGTCCCAGGCTAACTCCAAGATAAACCAATTATATTTTCTTTATTATAAGAGTCAAACTCAGGAAACAGGAATGAGAAGTCCAACCTCAGTTGTGTACTGCAGGAACCACAGAGAGAGAGAACCCTGCACGGTCGGTGTTTTTCTCTGGGTACCCAAAAGGTCACGCCCTAACCTGGTCCCACCTCTTAAAGATCACTGGCTAACAGAGATTCTCCATCACCTTCCCCCTTTGTCTAAATGAGAGAGTTCCAAATCCAATACAAAACTACATACACCAGGAACAGGTATCGAGTATAAAATTAGGATTACAACCAACATAAACAATATTAAGCAAGGAACACTTATTAAATGTTTTAATAAACATTCTATTCTAAAGAGTCTGAGTCTTGCATTGGAAATGGCTTGGCTAAATCACAAGAGCGAGGTAACTACGACTATCTAATCTTCAACCCCATCGAAGGCCTGAGAAGGGAGATAACATTACTTGGGTAGGAAGGAAGTGCAATCAAGCAGCTTCCCAAGTGTGCAGTATATGACAGAGAAAACTGGTTACCTGAGCTATCACTCAAAGTCTCATTTGCAATGTTGAAGCAACCAACTTTGGCTAAGGCCTAGAGTAACTAACAGACTATTTTCAGAGGCAGGAAAATTTTTAGAACTATCTCACCCGCTCGTGGCAAGGATTGGCAGTCTTTTTCCTTGTGTCCTTCTAGTCCAGTCCAGACACCATGCACTTTGTCAGTGATCAAGACATGGGTAGTTCCTTGCCCAAAGGCTGATTGTGCCAAGAAGAAAACAAGTACCAAGTGGAGTGTCTTTGGTGTTCAACATTTTCTCGGGAATAGATTGGTGCTGTCTGGAGCAACTGTGTCTCATGTCAACAGAACCCTAAGTTATTTAACTACCATGTTCTACAGATCCTTGAAGTGGTTGAAGATTACCTACCTATACAGAGTACAATCTCTATGTATCTAAAGAACCTAATGAATCTGACTGTATATATAACAAACATGAGTGACTATTGAATCATAATACTTAATACCATAGGTGGGTAAAAAAAGAAAAAAACTATGTTTAAAGACCACGAAGCAAAAGTAAACTATTGCATTCTATATGTTATACATATTATAAAATACCAATACCCTCAATATATAAAGTGTTTCCTTATCAACAATAAAAAGGACCTATTAAAATGCATGCAAACGAGACATGTAAAGAACTACAACAAGAGATATACATAGGCAATAAGCCCATGAGGCACTCAGATTCACAACGGTTGGAAGAGACTAAATATACACAGCATGGGGTGTTTTTACCCTGCTGATTCTGAAAATGACAGCTAAAAGCTGCTTCATGTGGTATTTTATAGAAAATATTTCTAGAGGTTATTTTGGAAACATGTATCAAGAAGCTGACATGTATCAAGAGGGTTCACCGGCTGAACCACACTACCCTTGGTTACTGGCTGCTGGTGAGTAAGTCCTGAGTGCCGAGGCTCAGGTTTGTGCACTTCCCAGGTCAGCCAGACAACAAAGATACCACCAAGGGAACCAAACACTCCCAGCTACCCCAGACTCTCAAAACACCCACACAGCAGAACCCAAGAGTCAAGAGTGTCCTCAATTATCATGTTCAATTATTTATCAAATAGCTACAATAACTCTTTTTAGCTCCAGTCCATCACATCAACAGAGTAGTTTTCCATGCTGCCGCTCCTCACCCTAGAGTGGTTTATGAATAACAACTTTAAACACAGGGAACTTGACTTTCAGAGTATAACTTATAATAAGAAATATTATTTTAGAGAATAATTTAGAGAATAAGAAATCAACCCAGCAAATGTGTTGATTTCTTAAGCAAAAAGCAACATGTCATTTTAGATTAATGTCCAGGTGTAAGAAGTCACTGTAACTTAAACAATCACAACATTTTGGTGAAAAGCTGTCTCTTACATACTGGACCCACAGTCTGGCTTTAGACCCAAGGACTAAACTGAGTACATTCTAGAGGTCTTATCAACTCTTACTAGAAGCAGAGAATGACATCATCTGTAATGCCTACTGAGGGGGCCGCACTGCCCAAAGTATGACTGTGACCCTGAGACACCGTGACTTATGTCACAGTCTGACTTCCTCATCCTAACTGACATCTACAGACCACAGAAAATCAACCAGGTTCTCTCGCAGATTAACAGAGTGAGGGCTGTCAACATCCCTTGCCATGAAGCTAAGCAACATGACCGCGTAAACGGGTCTTACTCATGCCACGGACCCCAAGTCTGCTCAATGGCAAGGCTTTCCCTGTGAGTGATCTGAGGTGAGGACACACAGCTCCGGTCCATAGGGACTGATGTCATGGGGCACCCAAGAACGAGTCTCAAGACTCAGAGGTCCCGATCTTTACTTTATCCACTGTTTCTTGCACTCACCATTACCGTTTCCTCATGGAGGTTTCCAGCAGGTTCCTGACTCCACTACCTGGAGCACTCCCCTCTGCCCTAAGCCCTGCCCTCTTTCCTGTCACAGAGATCTCAACCCTTCCACAGCTGCCGCCCTGGACTTCCCATCTTCATCCCCAACCAGACAGTCAGAGTCTCTAGGGCAAGAACTAGGCTTTATAGTCTGTGTCTCTGGGTTCAGGAGGGTGGGGAACAAAGTTAGTAGTGACTTCAGTCAGTCACTTAATGTATACAGAGTGGTCATCATAATGGACAAACACCTGTAACTGCTGTCAATTTAAAAATAACTTAAATGTTACAGCGCTCTCACATTTATCAAGCAGGTGCTCTGTATCTTTTCAGGAAACTCTCACATGAAGGTTTGCTCAGAGGGGCCATAAGCAAATGCTTGCTGCCATGAATGAGCAGTGTTGGATATAGTGTGAGAAGTAAGCTGGCAGGTGACTGCCACGTACAGGGATTCTGGGGGCCAGAGACTCCAAAGCCGCAGTGCCCATAACTTTTGGAATAAAGCTGGCACTGATAAATATGCATGACTAAATGAAGGGGTGATGCTATGTAATGAACACTCAAGGTTTTACTGCTTCCCAGGACACCACTATCCTTCCTTTCACCTGACATGGAAACCTCATGACCGTTGTGGGACAAGGGGACCGGGTCCAAGAGGGCATCAACCTCACCTTTCTGGAAGGGGCCAACTTTTAGTTTGATTACTAACTACCTGTAATGGTGCTGACTTTGTCCTTCTCTTCTGTTTGTAGGTACACAGCATGATAAATGTCCAACACCGCAAGATACCACGAGGCACCGTCTGGGGGAGCCCACACTCGAACTCTCTCCTGTCATTCCACTTTCACCAACCAGCGCCATTCACAGCCCTGTGGAGTTCACCACACCGTATTTAAAAGCACCCAGCATTTCAGACGTGAGAGCTCATTATTCCAAAAAGCCGACATGCATGTTAACATTTCCCGTTGAGCAAGACTGGATGGACCCAGTGGGAGAAGGGGCTTTTAGTTAGCAGAAACAAGGAACCTTCCTAACGATCTTCCACATGTGGAGAGAGATGAGTCTGCTCTTTACCTGGCTTCTCTGAGAAGCAATTGCATGAAGGCCCAAACTGTGGTCAATTACCTGCAAAGATGCTTCGTGAAAAACAAACATAATGCCAGTTGCTGTGATTCCTTGGAGGCTGAGAATTTCCAAATACCCCAAATTCTTGCAAAACAAGACTTTCTCTAATCCTGAGCGAAAAACCAAACCAAACCAAAGTTCTTGGAAGGAGAATAAAAAACAGAGTTGCTTTACGGAATGAGAGATAGTTAAGATAGCACCCGACAGTTCATCCATGTACAGGTCTGTGCATTGTGCTCACAGCTTCTTCCAATACTGCATGTGTAGTTGTCAGGCATTCTGCCTTTACAAAAGATTCCTCTACCTCTGAATGACCTTAACTAGCTGATCCACATACAGAACTGCTCTCAACACCCAGCCTGGGAACACCTTGGCCACTTATGGTTATACAGCTGTAGCTTGCCTGATACATTTCCATTCACAGAAAAAAATGCATAGAGAGGAGACAGTCCGAGGGACTTGGCTTCAAGCCTGCCAAGGCGACACCATCTACCTGTAGTAGTCCTTTGCCCCTCAGGTGCACCTGAGGGGTGAGCTTACCTGAATTTGGTGAGATGTGTAAACTGCTCATGTCCTTGGACAGGCCATTGGTTTTGGGACTGGAGATGGGTGCACAGGCCGACGTGGCTCGGGGTGGCCTCTTCCCCGGCACTTTCACAGTGGTTCTCAGGAGGTCAATCTCTTTGCCGTGAACATTCTGCATGTAATCCTGTGTGAATGTTAAACACCCAAGAGAGATTAAAGAGAGGATGGGCTAAAGCGTGGGACACAAGACCCTATCAATGTCATGACCTGTGGCTGCCATTTTCATCTGCAGGATATGGGTGACATCATTCCCATTTAAACCCAAGCTAGGCATCTATGTCTTGACCTAACCTAGGACTGGGAATCAGGAGGACAAATAGCACAAAATCCTAGCTCTTTGAACTCTTGTTTTCTAGATGCAGTTTAGGAACCTGGGCTTATACTGTGACTTCTGAGGACATTTCATGGGGATGGGAAAAAAATTAATGAGAACAGTGTCCAAACTTTAAGGTGGTAATTAAGCTGTGCTGGCTAGTTTTATGTTAACTTGACACAAAATAGAGTTATCTGAAAGAGGGAACCTCAGTTAAGAAAATGCTTCCTTAAGGTCCTTAATTAGTGATTAATGGGGCAGGGTCCAGATCACTGCAGATGGTGCCATCTCTGGGCTGGTGGTCCTGGGTTCTATAAGAAAGCAGGCTAAGCAAGCAATGAGGAACAAGCCAGTAAGCACTTCCTTCCATGGCCTCTGCACCAGCTCCCACCTCCAGGTCCCTGCCCTGTTTGAGTTCCTGTCCTGACTTCCTTCAGTGATGAACAGTGATATGAAGGTGTGAGCCAAATAAACCCTTTTCTCCCCAAGGTGCTTTTGGCCATGGTGTTCCATCACAGCAATAGAAAACCTAACTAAGACATAAGGACTGGAGGTGTTTGAGGGACCAGCAGCAAGGTAGTAACAACGACAACAACAACACACCTGCAAGTGGACACTAACACTAATGTGCATGCTTCCTATTAGCTTCAGAAGCAACACCCATAGTCTCCCCATAGTGAACAAACGTGCCAGAGTGCATGGGGAAAAGCCTACCAGTTCTCCACCCTACACAAAAATCTAAAAGCTGAGGAAAAGCTGGGAGCAGGAGAGGTGGCCTTCTCCATGGAAGAGCACACCAATTAGTTGTCCAATGCCAAATAGCCCTGAAAACATGCATACAAGTAACATTATACGAACATAATGCCCCCCATAGGCTCATGTGTTTGAACAATTGGTCTCTGGCCGTGGATGTTTTGGGGAAGGTTGTGAGGCCTTTATGAAGTGAAGGCTTGCTGGAGGAAATGAGTTGCCAAGGACAGGCTTTAAGATGGAATAGCCTGTTCTCACTTCCTGTTCACTCTGCTCCCTGAGAACAGAAGCAGTTTGACTAGAAGCCTCCCTGCTCTGATGAACCATATCCTGCTGGAACTGTAAGCTAAAGCAGAAATCCCATCCTTCCAAAACTGCTTCTTTTCAGGCATTTGACCACACTTTCCCAAAGAAAGTTAACAAAATAAAGCAAAGCAAAAACCTAGAAACAAATCCGCCAAACCCTTGGTACTTGTGTCAGAAGCCAGCAGCCAGCAACTATCAGAGGGTAGTCTGGGCTAAGTCAGTTAACTCCCTGTCACACAGTGGAACAAACACAACACCTGGGAACAGCCGAAGGAAGGGAATGGCAGACAGAGTTTGGGTGAACAGCCTCGAAAATCGACTGCATGCCCAAAGCTTAGCTGGCGGCCTGCGATGCTGTTAGGAGGTGGTGACTCTCTAAGAGATGGGACCTGGTGGGGGAGCTACATAACTAGGGTGAGCTCTTGAAAGGAAACTGGGAGGCCGGTCTGCCTTTGTTCCCATCTTCCCTCCCCGATGCCTGCTGCTGTGAGGTGAGAAGGTGTCTCCGGCCATGAGATGCTGATATAGGCTCAAACCCACAGGGCCAAGTGACCATGGACAAAAGTCTCCGAAACTACAAGCCAAAATAAAACTTTCTACCACAGAAGTTGATTACCTCAGGAGTATTTGGTCACAGGGATTGAAAGCTGAGGGGCACAACAACTGAGCCAGGGTACAGGGGCTGACGGGCACATTGTCCTCCATCATCACCACCACCATCATCCTTGTCATCCCCACCATGGCTGTCCGTCGCCACCGT
>LOJH01006550.1:0-14050 GCA_001685095.1 Ellobius talpinus
GCTGAGGTCTCTGTTGACAGTCACCTGGGCATCTTACACTCTGATTCACTCACCATAGTTAATACTGCATTGTGACCTGAGCATTGAGGAAGGTCTCCACCCATGGTTTGGGGCTCTGGTAAGGTAGAATGCTGTAGGAAGTGTCTGTGTCCAACCGGGAAGAGCAGTCTGCAGGAACAAACCAGATCTTCACAAGTGTGACTGTCACACGGTGGACTGATGAGGCTGAGTGGAGCCTTTGAGAGTTTGCTTGCTCTTTTGAGGTGGAGGTCAAAGGAGATGGGTAGATTGTCTCATGGGTCAGTTATTTTGCTTGGCAAAAGATCTGAAGATCATCAAGGTTCCAGACAGAGACAGGATACCGTTTTAACAGCATGGACCAAGCAACCATGAGACTCTAGAAAGACAGGCAGCTTCTGTGACTAGGGAGCTGAAGTCAGTTCTTGCAAGAAAGAGATGCCAAATTGTTGAAGTTGCAGACAGAAATGGGCCCAGCCCTCCAGGTCAGAACCCAGATATTTCCTTCCCTAGCAAAAGTCGCCTGCTTCTGTGCGTTCCCACATTCTCTCACCACTGGCGTTTCTTGTCTGCCTCCCTCATAGATATGCTAACACTGAGAGTCTTTCTGGACAGTGATCTTCTGATGCCCAAGACAACACCGAGTATGTCACCACCAGGTGAATGAGTTGGGAAGAGGGGGGGACTCAGGCTCCTCTGAGGTGACGCTGATTCACGTGGCCTTGGACGAAGAGTATTTTGTCTTTATCTGAAGCACAGCCCAGACAGCAGCTCTGCTGTTTACTTTCCTAGAGAGTTGGTGGTCCATGGGCTGGTGGAAGCATACCAGCACACTGACGGCAGGCCAGGCTCGGTGGGTCACTGCGTGAAGAGCATTTCTGACTCACAGAAGTTCCAGCTTAGGTGTTGGTTGCAACCCCACCGGTCATTTCAAATAAGTCTTGGGCCCTTTCTGGTAAGTCAGGTATGCTGGCTGGTTTTCTGACAACTTGACACAAGCTAGAGTCATCAGAGGGGAGGGAGCCTCAGGCTGCATAGCACGTTCTTAGTGATTGATGTGGGAAGGCCAAGCCCATTGTGGGTGGGGCTATCCCTGGGTTGGTGGTCCTGAGTTCTGTAAGAAAGCTGAGCAAGCCATGAAGAGCAAGCCAGTAGGCAGTGCTCCTCTGTGGCCTTTGCTTCAGTTCCTGCCTTCAGGTTCCTACCCTGGATTGCTGTCTGTGTGAATCCAAATAAACCCTTTCTTCTCTAACTTGCTTTTGGTCCTGGCGTTTGCTACAGCAATAGAAACTTTAAGACACCAGAAAACAGGCTTTCTGGGACACGTTGCAAATCTCCTTGTTAAACAGGTAGAACCCAGAAGGCAGAAGTTATGAATCTTAAAAGAAATGTTTTGCTGAGCTTGGTGGCACAGGCCTGTAATATCAGGTTCTCAGGAGTTGGAGCCAGGAGGATTGCAAGTTCAGGTCCTGCCTGGGCAGTGCAGGTGGACTCCTGCCTCAAAATACAAAGTCGGAAGCACTCATTGGGCTACACTGTCCTTCACAAAGAATGCTGAGTAACACGGGGAGGAGGGTCAGTAATTGCTGGGAAGGAAAAACTGAAAAAGGTATGTAACTTGGTGTGTAACCCTTGCCTAGATGGATGAGGCTGGAGGTGCTCTGTCTAAGCTAGGGAAGAAATGCTGGAAAATATTGGTAACAGTTCATTATCATAACCTTTTCCTTTGGGAGGGGGAGCTAGCCCAGGACCGGCACGTGCTGAGCCAGCATTGCACCACTGATCTGCATTCCCGCTGGGGCTCTGTTTATAATGGTGTACTTCGGTTGCACTGCTTTTTATGGCCACCATTGATCCTTCAGACTCATCATTGTTCCAAGCTGAAACACTGTCCAGAGGAGACAACTGTTTCTGCACCTTCCTGCCACATGCCTCTGGCCACTACCATCCTGTTATCTATCTCTGGATTTGACTCACATCTCATTGGTGAAATCATGCATGATTCATCCTTTTGAAAGCGGCTTATGATGTCTTCTGGGTCCATTCATGTCATCTTGTGTCAGAATTTCGGAATTGTAATCCAGGGTATGACAGCTTTCTTTTTGGAATTAGACATCTAACAGTTGGCCCATGAGTAGGAAGAGGATGCGAGGCACGGAATGAGGAGGGCAGAATACCAGGAGCTAATCCCTGGTCAAGTGGAGAGGAACAGGTGGGAGCGGTGGTTCTCAATCTTCCTCATGCTGTGACCCTTCAATACAGTTCCTCATATTATGGTGACCCCCCAACCATAAAATTTTTATTGCTACTTCATAACTGTAATTTTGCTCTTGTTATAAGTCATAATGTAAATATCTGATATGCGACCCCTGTGAAATATCCCACAGGTTGAGAACTGCTGAGTGAGGGCCTGGACCTTGCTGAGTGGATTCCTAAGCTGTGGCAAGCTTTGGGGCTCTCCCTGTAAGGACGAGGCATCCCTGTCATTGCAGTGTCTGGTGCTCTGTCTTGTCCTGCGCTTGAAGTCCAGGCCATCCGGGTCACACTGTCCTCTATACTGGCTGTCCTTATTTCCATATGACATGTCCTGGTAGTTTTCAGTGGTCCTCAGTGCTGTTGCAACAATGCTGCCATGCGCATCTTATTCATCACCGTGTCTTTGAGCACTGGGTGGATTGTTTGTTGTCCACGTTTGATTTCTAGGAAGCACACAAAGAAAGACAAGAACAGGAAAGAGCTTCTGCAGGGCTCTGAGTTATCTGGTGAGAATCAATTTTCAAGAATCAAATTGCTTATGCAATAAGGTGACTGACTCCTTTTACTGTCAGCCGAGGCCTGGTGGGGGCTGTGTCTTTCCTAGTTCCTGGAAGAAGCCATCCTAGAGCCAGTGCAGAGGGGACTGCGGAGCTCTTCTCTGGAGCATCTTAGGCCTTGTACAGGACTTTCCACAATGCCCCGTTCCCAGACCTTAATTTGTACTTGAACTGACTTGAGGAGTTCATAGCTGCACAAGTGCAGAGTCTCCCTGGTTGCTTGCAAGGTCTGCCATCGCCCTGGGCGGAATGGGCAGGTAGGGTCTGGATGCACAGCTGGGTGGGAAGAAGCATGCTCACTGAGGGAGTGTGTGCACTGAGCCTTAATGTCTGCATGTTCCATACCTGCAGATTCAACCAACATGGAACAAACAAACCCACTAAAAACAGCAAAACAAAACAAAAATCCTTGCATCTGTACCGGACATGGATAGACTTCTTAGTATTCCGTGAACAAATGTGCTATGAGAATTCTGTATCATTTGCTTTCTATAAGGAATCTAGAGATGACTTAAGGTATCTGGGAGGAGTGTGTAAATAATAACCTGCAAATAATACACCATCTTAGATAAAGAGATTGAACAGCCCTGGACTCTGGTGTCTTTGGGAAGCCCTGGATCCAGTCCCCTGCAGACAGAGAGGGACTGCTGTAGTTTGAAGAACACTTAGTTAATGGTTTAGATTTGAAAAATGAAGACAGACACCCTTTTGGAAACTTCAAAGATCACTAAAGGAAAGGTGCAAACACTTGCTAATTGAAACATGGTGCACACTTTTAAAAGTTAGGAGCCATAGGAGCTAATCTTCCCATTAAGCCCCTTTATTTTCCCCATCCATTCCTCTCAGCAGCACGCTAGAGGCAACACACCCTACTCTGGAGGGGTAAGATGCAGAGCGCAGGAAGCCGGCCACTTGCCAGGGTCACGCCAGGCACCGGGGTGCTAGCAGCCAGCTTAGCCGCGAGCTCTGACAGAATGTACGTTCAGAATGTACGTTCAGGGTGTTCTTTCTGACGCGTGGTCTCTTATCCGTGCCCTTGACCGTGGCTGGTGTTTTGCTTTCTTGTGTTCTGCCTCACTGTTTGCTTTGTCTTTGCGGAGTGGATTTTATTAAGGGGAGGAAATGTTCCTGGGTGGACCAGATTAGTGTCTTCCTGAACTTCATGCCAAGGTGGCAAAGGAAGTGCCAGCTCGTTTTCTCAGAGCAGAAGACTCACAGGGTGCTTCAAGGAACATCTGGGAGGCAGCCCAGCAGGAGGAAAGTGCGAACTTTCTGGGTTTATGCTCTGAGGTCAGGGTTGTTAGGCTTGTTTTCAGTAGCGTGGCATTTCCTTGAAACAACACTGGCTGGAATTTTCCACATGGGGCTCACCTTTAGAAGTGGAAGAAGGGTGCCAACTCATGTTTGTTCCCTTGTCATGGAGATACTGCCATTAAGCTGTTAGTGTATTTTTTTAAGTAATTTTGCTTGTGTACACATTTTCATTGAAAGGATGCATTCTTCCTTTTGTGATGTGTGTTGCTGGTGGGTGTTTTATAGCAAGGGCATGCTGAGACCAACTTTTAGATCTACTATGTTTTGAGGCTAAAAGTGAGGTTAAAAAAATCTCTTTGGAGATGAATGTGTTGGTACATGCTTGTATTCCTAACTATTGAAGAGACTGAGGCAGGAGCATCATTTGATCCCATGAATTTGAGATCAGCCTGAACCATATAAGGAGAACAAACAAAAGCAAACTTAAAACTGAATCCTAAAATCAAAGGTTATCTGACTTCCAGGTAGATCAACTTGTCAACAGATCACCCGGAGGGGGGTGCTCAAAGATAATCTAAGTTAATCCCCCCCTTTTTTAATTTAAGAGATGCTGAGACATGAGGGTCACAGAAAGATAATCCTGGTGACTATTAGGTAATAATCCCTTGGTGGTCAGAAAGGGGCATCATGGGAGCAGTTGCTGGGACGCCCTTGTGCTGTGTGCTGTCCCGAGGGCTTTTTCTCCTTTTTTCACGAGACTGACACTGGAGGGTGAGTTCTCCTACTCTCTGTGTGAGTGTGTGTCCTGCTAGTGTCAGTGATGTCTCAGAGGGCTCAGCTGAGTGGCTGTTTCTCTGGCATCTCTGCCACGAGCAAGCATCTAATACAGTGTGGTTCTCAGCATGTGGGTTGCGACCCTCTTGGGGGTCAAATGACCCTTGCACAGGGGTCACCTAAGACCATCAGAAAACACAGACATTTACATTACTATTCGTAACAGCAAAACTACAGTCAGAAGTAGAAACTGAAATAATGCTATGGTGGGGGTCACCACATGAGAGGACCGCAGCGTGAGGAAGGCTGAGAGCAGCTTATCTAATACATCTGAATTACGTGGGGCTGGCAATGATCCTGCTTTCAAAGCCACAGGCTGAGAACCATTTATCTGAACTGCTTGGATTATTTTATTATATTGGAATATTTACATAAAAGTTATAAAATACTTTAGGGATGGAACCCATATCTAAACACAGAACTCAATTTATTTCATAATACATACATACATATATATTATACATAGCGAAGGTAATTATGTGCAATCTTTTAAAATAATTTTGTCCATAAAAACAAGTTTCTGGTATGGAATTTCCTTCTTGTGGCATCATGTATGTTCCTTCAAAGCTTCAGATTTGGGATGTTATTTTATTAGTGAATCTCAGCATGTCATCTGGGGTCATGGACGTGCATCAGCTTGTCTTGTTTTGTGGCACTCCTGAAACCAGTCCCAAGGCATCTCTGCGGAGGAAACTCCATTTGGAAAGTTTCCCTGCCATTTGGCAACTTTTGTAGGAAACAGACCCTGGGGTGGAAATGTTTCCTCGCTCCGATTGTCTTTGCCTGGAGAGGCATGCGTGAGGACTTCCACTCACAAGCACAGAGACGCAGTTCAGTTGCGCTGTGGCCCAGAGATGGATGGGTTTTATGTAGTAATTTTCTTTTTTAGTTGTGGAGTTTCTTTCCTTATTACGAGCATTGCAAAGAAGTGCTTTGTGAGTGGAAGTCTGCCCCCCACCCCTGCGCGCTTCACCCCTTGAGACAGGGTTTCTCTGTAGCTCTGGCTGTGCTGGAACTTACTCTGTAGACCTGGCTGGCCTCGAACTCAGAGATCCCACCTAAAGGATTGGGCCACCATGTCTGGTTTATCTCAGGTCATTTTTTTTTTTAAAAAATGTCATTTTTATTTTAAGTGTATGGATGTTTTGCATTTATTGCCGTATACCATGTGTGTGCTTGGGGTCCGTGGGGATAAGAGTCAGATCCCCTGGAACTGGGATTACAGACAGTTGAGAGCCATCTTGTAGGTCCTGGGAATAGAACCCTGGTCCTCTAGAAGAACAGCCAGTGCTTTTAACCACTGAGCCCTGTCTTCAGCTCCTGTCTCAACTTTTAATTCCTCAGTGATATATTGAAATTGGGATTTGACTGTGGTTTTATTTGTGCTATCTAAATGGTCAGTTGAAGCTGTTAGTAGTTATTCTTAGCTTCTGGGAGCTCTGATGACACGGTCAGGAAAGCCTGTATCCCAGGGGACGGAGAGATGGTCAGCAGTTGAACGCAATTTACTACTCTTGCAAATGACCTGAATTTGGTTCCCAGCATCTATGTTTGGCAGCTTACAGATGCCTGTAACTTCAGCTTTAGGGACTCAGACACCCTCTTCTGGCCTCCGTGGCCAATTGCATGCAGTGTACATACACAGCCCCAATATGCATATTTAAAAACAATCCAATCTTTAAAACAAATGAAGCATCACCTGTATCCCTGCATCTGGGAAGATGCTTGAAGAGGGGATTGCAGGGAGAACCTTGTGCTGCAAGCTTGGTTTGCTTTTCATCTGATATGTGACCCAGGACCAATAGTCGAGCTACCATTTCCCTTTTTTATCTTGAATACAGATCAGCAGCTCTCTCCCCTCTCCCTCTTGCCTGTTCCTCCAACTGTTTTGTTTTTACGAATGAGGAAGTACTTCTGAAAAACCATAGCGGAATACTGAAGGCTGATAAAGATGGTTCCTCTTCAGTTTCTTCTTTCATTTGCTCAGTATCCTGGTTGGTTTCCGTCTGATGGTACATAAAGGCCTGCCCTCACCAGCTCTGTGCAGACTCACAGGCTGTGCCAGAGCTAACTTTGTAAAGGGACTCCTGCTCTCCAAATGCCGAGGTGCCATTCTGGATACTGTCACTTACACAGTGCTGAAGGGACAAGGACAATGCAGGTCAGAGGCAGGCAAACTGCCTGAGCCATGTCAGCCCGTGGTGCGCCACAGTCAGCTGAGGGGTCCCAAGTTCAGGTACAAAAGGTCAGAGAAGAGAGGGAAAAGGAAGAAGCTGGCATGGATGGTCATGGGAAGGCTGGACTTGGGTGGTTGTACAGAGAGATGTGGAAACCCAGAATTGTCGGGGGAGGCTGCTTGTTTGTTTCCGGCTGCCCAGATCACAAAATATCACACAGAAACTATATTATTTACAATACTGCTTTGCCAATAGCGTAAGCATATTTCTAGCTAGTTCTTATATCTTTGGTTAACCCATTTCTATTAATCTGTGAATTGCCACATGGCTGTGACTTATCAGCAAGGTTCTGGTACATCCCTGTCCCTGGCAGCGGCAGATACATGGCTTCTCCTGACTCTGCCTTCTTTCTTCCAGCATTCAGTTTAGTGTCCCCCCCACCTTTACTCTGCCCCATCACAGGCCAAGGCAGCTTCTTTATTCATTAACCAATAAAAGCAACACATATTCAGAAGGGCCTCCCACACTACAGAAGGGCTAGGGGGTTCCTGGAACCCCGAGGTGTAAGGGAGGAAAGCAGAAAGCTAGAAGAGCCTCTCACCCCAGGGCTAACTCTTGGTAAGCCCCAACTGAACATGTCTGGGGAGGTTCAGCTGGAGGGAAGTGAAGATCAGGGATCATGAGCTGTAGGTGCAGGAACCAAACCCAGACCTGTGAATAGAGGCACTGGGCTGAGAACCACATGGCTGGTCCCCGTGCTGAGACAACTGGATTTAGTGAGGACACAAATACACTCCTGAGTGGTGCCAAAGGATTGAGTACTTTGTGTTGTTTAACTCTGGATTTTCCTTCTGATGCAGTCTCTCAGGTCTCTCCTGTTCCCACCCTCACTGCCCACTCAGAACAGTGGCCCAATTTAACACGTGGTCTTTGTTTCCACAGACCCAAATCACAAGTCCAGATTGAGCCCTCTGACACTTTATTGCGTGCAGTACAAGTTGGTCCTTCATCCAGTATGCTCAGGCTCAAGTGTTTTGGATTCTTTTTGGCTCATGGAATACTTGCATAGACATAATATTGTGGGGATGGACCTTGGTCTAGGCATGAAGTTCATGTACCTTCTCCCCACAGCTTCCGTTTTTCTTATACTGTATTTTAAATCTTGTGCATGAAGAAAGTCTGTAAATATCTAGCTGTCAGACATCAGGCAGCCATAGAATATTACACATGTCACAGCAGGCCACAATTCAGACTTGTGGCCTTTCTGACTAGCAGTTTTGGATGAGGGACCCTAACATAATACATGTATTTCCAAGATCTTTGCAATTATGTTCAGGGAGAAGAAAACTACAAGTAACACAGAGAAAGAAAGCTCATTTTTTAGAAAACACACCTGCTTTGGGATAACTAGTTAGTTTCTGCTGACCCTTGCTTGCTTTGGGTGACTCCGCACTGTGGTTCAGTAGTTTTAGCTTCTCTGAGCTTACTCTCTTCCCATTTTTGAAATGTGACTGAAAAAAACTTTTCTGGTCAGGGACTCTACCTGTCCTCGATGCCCTTAGCTGAGCATCTGACACAGATCCCATGTCCGGTGTCCATCACCCAGTGGAGATTTGAGTGTAAGGGTCCTCGAGAAGAAAGAGATGGCTGACAGCTCTACGCTTTTGTTAACAGTGTTGCTTAATGCTTCGGTAGTATAGTAAGAGTCTTATTTGCCTTGAAAAGAAATTAACTGATGGATTGCATATGATTTCATGCTTTTGTGTGTGTGTGTTTTAATAACATGCACTGTAAGAACTTTCTATGCATTTGAGGGGTATATCTGTAAATGTCACAAGGTATCCATCTGTAGACAGCTGATTTCTAAGGCCGTCCCTGGCTGGCTCGAGCTCTGCTGCTCCCAAGTGGTAACATTCTTGTATAGCCTACAGGGCTTTGCAGCAGCTCTTCCACTGTGAACCTGGGCTTTAGGACCTCTTGGGGCCTTGTGTTCTCTCAGGGTACACTGTGTGAGCCTGTGGGCAGTGAGTTTGCTGTCTGGGGGCATGTTCTGTGTTGGGATAGCTATGTAATGACCAACATCTGTCCCTGAGCGGAGGTAGAGATCAGGGTCCATTGTCAAAGCAGGCAAGATGGCCACATCACATCTAAGAGTGACCCTCTCTGTCAGCCGCCCTGTCTTGTGGTGGTGGGATTTGTCCCTGCAGACGCCCACACTGCAGGAGGAGACTGGTTTTAATGGAGGGGGTCTGCTCTACAGCAGGTGCCCTGACCATGATGTAAGATACACACAGACTCACATATGGCGGGAGTTGTAAAGTGAGTTCATGTGTTAGTGGTCCCTTCTGTTTTCTGACGCACGTGTCTGTCCAAATCCAGGTGCGACGCTGGAGGAGATCAACCAGCACTGGGACTGGCTGGAGCAGAACCTGCTGCACACCCTGTCGGTCTTCGACAACAAGGACGACATCGCCAGCTTTGTCAAAGGGAAGGTGAAGGTGGGCGACATTTCTCCCCACCCGTTAGTCCCCTTCACAGGGCCCTGAGCTCCACAGCTTCCTGACAGCTTCCACACTCCCTGTGGCTACATTTCCTGTCATGTTACATACAGCAAAGCGAGTTTGGTTTGCCACCACCCATTGTGTAAAGTCCAGTTCAGCAATATACACCCCATGTTTTACAAATTCACCTATTTCCCAAGTTTCTGTTTCAGAAGTTTGGGACCCTGTTTGTTTTGGGAGAGCATGAGGCTGTTCGTTTTTCCGTTTTGCTGTATGATGCATTATTTGAATCTTTGGGTTCATTATTCCTAGCTTTGTTTGCAGTGGATGGCATCAGGCCCCTTTAGTGGGATCTGGTGCTTTCTTCCTCTCCTTAATAGTGGCTGCTTATTCTTCAGTACTTCAGCTGAATGGAATTAAAGCCAGTGAAGTTGGGAGAATATGGGGAAGGACTATTCAGAGAAGTGTTTGTGCTGTCTCCTGTGAGCTGTACACAGCTGGTCTCGCTGCAGCTCTTGCTGCAGCACAGTTGATGGTTAGCATTAGTTCTGGAGAGCCCTCTGGGCAGGGAGAGGCAAGTCAGTTTGCATACAGCTTTTCTCCCTCAGGGTAAAAACCCAGACTGTCTGTTTTCTTTTAAAAAGCCAGGAGCTGGGGCTGGAGAAGATGGCTCAGTGGTTAAGAGCATTGCCTGCTCTTCCAAAGGTCCTGAGTTCAACTCCCGGCAACCACATGGTGGCTCACAACCATCTGTAAAGAGGTCTGGTTCCCTCTTGTGGCCTGCAGACATGCACACAGACAGAATATTGTATACATACTAAATAAATAAATATTAAAAAAAAGCCAGGAGCTAAATACTATCAGAAGGAGTCTTAGTTTATTTACTATTCATTCATTCATTCATTTATTTATTATTTTTTGGTATTTTGAGACAGACATTTCTCTGTGTAGCCCTGGCTATTCTGGAACTCACTCTGTTGACCAGGCTGGCCTTGAACTCAGAGACCTACCCTCCCAAGTGCTGGGATTAAAGGTGTGTGCCACCCCAGCCCTGCTGGGAGTCTGAATTGAGAAGAAGAGGATGTAAGTGCTTTGGGGAGGTAGAGAGACAGAAGGTCTAGGCTGTATAGTACAACCCTGTTTCAAATCATATTCAAAAACAAAATGGAAGTCCTCTTTCCTTTGGGGACTGAGGTGCACTTGTGGGACCAAGGCAATCACATGGCAGCATTGCATTTAATGCCAGCATTCTCGAGGCAGAGGCAGGTGGGTCCCTGAGGGTTAATGCCAGGCAGAACTACACCGTAGTGAGGAAAAACATTACAAGCAGAGGACATCCGAGCCGGCCAGGACACCTGTGTTGGTTGACATCCTCCAGCAGAACCCCAGGCTAGGCCGTCAGGGTAGACCTAGGCAGCTGTCCTGAACCCTCATCCTGGTTTGAGTGACTGACAGCAGCTGCAGGGTGACGTCACACAGGGTTAGTGACCGAGCTGCCTCTCTGTTTCACATGCAACTGACCCTTCTTGTCTCCCTCCTCCTCTTCCTCTCTCCCCAAACCCATACTTTTGTACTTGTTAGATAAGCCTCTACCACCGAACCACATCCATATTCTTTGTTTCTTTTGGTTTTTGAGACATGGTTTCATTTTGTACCCCCAGGCTGTCCTCTTACCTCTACTTGTTGAAGGCTAGACTTTCTCAGTCTTAAACGACTGTAGTGATTTTCCTTTATGAGTTAGGTATTTCTTTTGATTGGCAGGAAGTTTATTTCTGCTCCAGTGGCTTTATAAAAGCTGGCCTGGTGATAGCACTTCTCTCCTCCTGGACTCTGTTTGGGACCCAAGATAACCTGACAAGAGGGGGTTAGCAAGAGAAAAATAAAGTGTTTTTTTTTAACTAAAAAAGTTTAAAATTTTATTTTTGAAATTAATGTGTATGTACCTGTGTGAGTTTATGTGTACAGGTGCCATGGAGTCCAGAAGAGGGTGTTAGATCCAATGACACTGGAGTCATGGACGGTTGTGAGCTGCCCCTATGGGTGCTGGGACCTGAACCCAGGTCCTCCACAAGAGCAGTAGGCACTGTGTCTTGGGTCCTCCTCTCCTGGAGGTTTATTTTAGTATTCCCAGGGTACATAAACATGGCGGAAGCTCAGCTGTGAGTAACTGAGAAGTGGTTAGCACTTAGCTTTCTCAGGCATCTTGAAAAAAGGAAGGGTGAGTTTGCAGAGGAGTGACAGACCAAGGACAAAAGCCATGGGGAACGGGGACTTATAGGACAGCTTGTGGGAAGGGAGTGCCTGTGACCTAAGGGGTTCTGTGCCCCCCTCTGCAGTGCTGTCTCCAGGCTGGTGAACATCTGAAGGGGGCTCCAGTGGTTGAAAGTCAGATCCTCTTGCTGGCCCGGGGAGGCTGCGCTGGTACAAACAGAGCTTATTGCAGTCTTCGGTGGATGGGGGATGGAGTCTTCTCTCAGTTGTCTTCAGCTCAAAATAATCCATGTGCCAAAATAGCATATTTGAGGGTGACACATTTAGAGTCTCAGTACTGGAACTAACTACTCTTAAACAGTCGTGTCTCTTTGCTCTGTGTGGAGGCACATCCTTCCCTGCAATGTCAGCACTGGGGAGGCAGGAGGCGCACAAGCTGGAGATTAGCATGGGCTACACAGTGAGTCAGAAGCTTGCCTGGGATGCAGTAGAGGCTGTCTCAGAAGATGAGAAAACAAAACAAAAACCCAGACTAGTGTCGTCCTCAGGAGGCAGGGCTGGGATGGGGGAAGCTGAGGGCACAAGCAAGCATTTGTCCTCCTGTTTTTGCTGCGCAAATCTGAAGGTTGCTTTCCGGTCGTTTTCTGGGTGTTTGGCTACCTCCATAACCACCAGACTCCTTCTTCAGCTGTGCCTATGGACAGGCACTAGAGCACATGGGAGTGAGGAGGCTGTATGACCCCCGTCACAGATGTACATGAGATGTACATGCTTTACTAAAAGCCTTCCAGAGCAAGGACAAACTGAACATTTGTTTTCTGTGTAACAGCCCCAGAATTCTTAATCATCTCATGGTTCATAAAGTCAAGTGAAATTTGTAAAATAAAAACATGATGAAATTGAGCATCACCTGATTTTGTAAGCTTTCAGGGGTGTGTGTGTGTTTGTGTGTGTGTGTGTGTGTGTGTGTGTGTGTGTGTAGAAAGAGAGGTGGATGGAGAGGAGGAAGGAGAGGTGCGTGAACATGGAAATGCTTGCCAGTGCAGTGCCCATGCAGTGCTTGTGGGAGCTGGAGGTTGCTGTTGGGATACCTTCCTCAATCGCTTCTCCATCTTAACTTCTAAAAATTTTATCTATTTAATCTTTGAATCTGTGTGTGTTGGGAGCACATGCCTGCAGCAGTGCACAGGCCAGAGGACAACTTGGAAGAGTTGTTCTCTCCTCTGCTGTGTGGATCCCAGAGCTTGAACTCGGGTCTTAAGGCTTGGTGGCAGCCAGCCCCCTCCATCTCGCCATTCCTTCTGCCTCAGGTTTTAGACAGGGTTTCTCACTAAACCTAGAACTAACTCCCTTAGGTTTTAGACAGGGTTTCTCATTACGCCAAGAGCTCTCTTTGATTAGATTGGCTAATGAGACCCCTGGGATCTAACACTCACTGCCCCTCATCACTAGAGATGTGGAAGTGGGGTGCCACACCTGCTTTTTACATGGGGGCTGGGGATCCAAACCGAGGTGCTCATGCTTTTGCATAGCAAGGGTTTTTACCAACTGAACCATCTCTTCCGTCCAGCCTTCAGATTTAAGTTTAAAAAAAAAATGAGATGTCAATTCCCAGGTCTAATTTCTAAGATGAGTTGTAGTGAGGGGCCAGGCAGCACACTGTAAAGTTGCCTCATCTTACAACATGGGGTTCATGAGATCAAATTATAACTAGATTTTTCAAATTCATTCAAATACATGAGGCCCGTGAACATTTCATAGCTGCTTACCTGGAAAGATCAGGAACATAGATGTTTTATTTCTTTATTTAAGATAGGCTTTCACTGTGTTAGCTCTGCTGGCCAGAACTTGCTATGTGGACCAGGCTGCCCTTAATCTCACAGAGTTCTTCCTCCCTCTACCTCCTGAGTGCTGGGACTAAAGGCATGGAATGTGCCACCACACCCAGCCTTTTCAAAAGTATTTATTTACTTATTTATTGTATGCATAGTTTTGTCTGCTTGTCAGTTCATTATGTGTGTGCCTGTTGTGCCTGCAGAGACCAGAAGGGGGCATCGGATCCCTTGGGACTGATGTTACAGATGGTTGTGAGCTGCCATGTAGATGCTGGGAATTGAACCCTGGTCCTCTGGTAGAGCAGTGTTCTTAACTGCTGAACCATCTCTCCAGCCCAAGGAAGATACTTTAATTGAAGAATTTAGCAGTGAGCTCCCAGGATGGGGGATCAGAGTTTTGTAACAAC
>LOJH01006550.1:14603-36531 GCA_001685095.1 Ellobius talpinus
TCAGTACCTCAGGGAAGCTTGACTTGATTTCCATTCTCCGTCGGCAGAACGTATGAAGATACTGAAGTGCAGTAGTTTGCTAGGTTAATAATCAATATTTGTTCAATTCATGCTTTTACTACATTTATTTGTGTGCAAGGATACCCATGCCACAGGATGTGTAGAGGCCAGAGGATAACTTGTGGGAGTCGGCTGTCTCTTTCCATCATGTGGGTATTGGGGATCAAGCTCAGATGCTCAGGTTTGGCTGTACTTTTACTCACTGAAGCATCTCAATGGACCTAAATCAACTTTTTTTTTAAATGTGACAGGAATACATTAGAGTAAGGACAAGATTTGGTTTTGACATCCTTTGGGTCAGTTTGTCCTCTGTTACTTTAACAAACATCCAAGGAAATCTGGTGTCCATCTTTTCTTCCTGCTTTCCCCTTGTGTTGAACTTCTGCCTGGTTGACCAGGTCCGCTGTCTCCCTGTGCCCCAGGCTCTGATCGCGGAAGAGACCAGTAGCAGACTGGCAGAGCAGGAGGAGGAGCCCGAGAAGTTCCGAGAAGCCCTGGTGAAGTTCGAGGCCAGGTTCAACTTCCCTGAGGCAGAGAAGCTGGTCACCTACTACTCATGCTGCTGCTGGAAGGGCCGGGTGCCCCGCCAGGGCTGGCTCTACCTCAGCATCAACCACCTCTGCTTCTACTCCTTCTTCCTGGGCAAGGAACGTAAGTGTGGTTGAGCCAAGAGCCACTTGGTCCTGAATTCACAGATACAGCCAGCCCCAAGGGGATGCTTAGCCGGGAATGCTTAGCACCTCTGCCGAGAGAAGTGGTAAATGGGTGTATTTCCATGGCATGCTTGCTCCACTTCCCAGTGATGTTTGCAGAGAATTGTGTTCATTATATAGGTGTCTCCTACAAGGGGGCTGCCTTTTCCTCCCTTAAACATTTCTGCATGACTCATGTAGCGACTATCAGGTTTTAGTACTGTAGATGCTTTGAAAATACAGTATCTTAGCTAGTGACTGAATAATCCTCCAGGAGGACAGATTCTTCTCCAGAGGTTTTATTTTCTGTCTGTGGGTGTTTGAGTATATGTATGTGCATCGTGAGTATACCTGGTGTTCACAGAGGCCAGAAGAGTATGTCAGATCCTCTGGCACTAGAGTTATAGACAGTTGTGAGCTGCCATGTGGGTGTTGGGAATCGAACCTGGGTCCTCTGGAAGATCAGCAAGTGTTCCTAACTGCTGAACCATCTCTCCAACCCTGAATATGTTCGTGCATGTGTGCGCGCATGTTTGTGTGTGTGCATATGCACGTGTGTGCGTGTGTGTGCGCGCACATGTGCGTATGTGTAGGTGTGTAGGCAGCTGAGCGTCAGCATCCGTCTTCCTTTGCTTCCTGACTGTGGATGCAATATGACCATCTTCCTCAAGCTCCAATACCATGACGTCTTCCCACGATGGATTGTACCTTGGGACTCTGAGCCCAAATAAACCCTTTTCTCTCAACTGCTTTTGGTAGGGAGTCCTATCACAGCACTAGGTAAAGTGACAAATCTGATATATAGTGTTTTTTACTTTTCTGTATTTGTCTTTCAAGGGAAGTTGGCTCAAGGCCCCCTCTTGAGCATCTCGGGTGAGCTCCCTGTATATGGTGGGCCTCAGACAAGGACAGTAAGAATGCCTGCGGCCAGGCTAGCGCACACTACAAGGGAGGAAATGATGTGGGAACAGTATGCAATGAGTCCTGAAGCATCAAGGTGCTGGGAATGTGTGTCCTGGTAGCCTCCCGTTTCACTGTGGACAGGAAGGAACCAAGGACAAGATTCTTCCAAAGACTCATCTCCCCCCAAATAGCACCATCAGCATGGGACCAAGCCCCCACATGCGAACCTTTTGAGGTCCATTTCATATCCAAACCATTACATTGCAAACCATTATATTGGACTCTTCACAGTCAGTTACTTAATAAACTGGAGTTGGTGGTGTAAATGAACTAAGGTGTGTGTGTCTAAGACACTGTGTGAAAACACAGGAGCAGCTAAGAAACTTCCTGTTGAGGACGACACAAATGGTGCCCTTTAAAATGACCAGAGCCCTGAAGACAGAATTGCACAGTGAATGGAAATGGTAGAAGTGTTTGTCAGCTACTCGAGTCAACGAGAAGCCATTTTCAGATCTTTATTAAGGCTCTCATGGCTGGCGGGGTATTCGTGGGAAAGTTGTGCATGGTTGACTCGGCTTTCCAGAATGGTGTTCCCTGGATGTGTGTGGCACTTGGGGCAATGCAGTAGCCAGTAATGTGGGAAGTTTCACATAAATCTGTGAGAAATCCCCGGAATGAGGCACAGTTCCACATGGCCCTAGACAGGTCTCCCTGTCCTGGCTCAAAAGACATTTGTATTTTTGTTAAGGGAGATCTTTGACATCATCTGCTGTGTGGTTCAGGTTTGTCCTTCTCTCATCCAGTTAAGCTTGTGATCCCTTGGGTGGATATCCTGAAGTTGGAGCGGACATCCAATGTCTTTCTCACTGACACCATCCGGATCACCACACAGAATAAGGAGCGTGACTTCTCCACGTTTCTGAACCTGGATGAGGTGTTTAAGATGATGGAGCAGCTGGCAGATGTGACCCTCCGGAGGCTGCTGGACAATGAGGTCTTCGATTTGGACCCTGACCTTCAGGAACCTAGCCAGATCACCAAGAGGTGGGGCTTCAGCTCCCAGGTGTCCCTCAGGTGCTTCAGGGACCCGTGCTTGTGTTCACCCTTCATGTGCTTGTGCACTTGATAGCCTTGGGTTCGTGGTTTTCCTCCATCTACCTAGGTAGTTGGTTTCAGGATCTCTGTGGCCACCCAGTCCACAGCTGTGCAAGGCCCTCTGGAAAATACTGTAGGGTTTGCACATGGCCTGTGCAAATGCCCAGATACCGTGCAGTACCTCTGGAGGACTTGTCACACCTAATACAGTGTCAGTGCCTTGTAAATAATTGCCACACTGGTACTGTTGAGGGAAGAATGCTAAGAAAAAGTGTATGAATTTGGTACAGAGAGAACGTTTTTCTGAATATTTGACTGATGGATGGTTGAACCCAAGGGTATGGATCCTATGAACACTGAGGGCTGACGTGCCAGATGTATGTTTTTATGGTGGTGTCACTCAGATTTGCCTCTATGGTTAACCTTTTCCTTCTCTATTACATTATTATTTTGTGTTTGAGTGTGTGTGCTGCACACACACTACTGCGTGAGTGTGAGGCCAAAGGACAACACAAGAGAGTCAGTTCTCTCCTCCATGTGGTCATGTGGTCAGGCTAGATGAAAGTGTCTGTACCCTCCAAGCTGTCTGGTGGGCCCCAACCTGTGGTTCATCTTGACAGACAGAGCAGAAATGATGACTGTCGTTAATTCCTCATTTCCTTTGTGTGGTAGTAGACATGGCTTTCTGGGTCTCTGTTCCCTTTCATTCCAAGTAGTTCAGTACTTAATGTGGACTCCCTTGTGGTAGAAATGGGCTGTTTTATCAGGGAACATGAAGACATTTCACTTCTTAATGATGGTGGGCCTTAAACCCAGGTACATGCCAGCTAGGCTACATGCCCAGTCGTCTTGTCAGATGCTAATCTTCTGGGAAGGATTGTTTGGGAGAGCTGGATTAGTTTGGGTACTTTTTGTCTTCAGGAGTATACTTCTACAGAGCCAATAGCCGTTGTCTATATTTAGCTTGACCATAACTCAAAAGACTTGGTAGTGACCTTGTGAGGGTAGTCATTTGGATTTGTTGCTTTAAACAAGTTCAGCCTTACCACCTGAAGCTCAGAAGTTTGAGCCTGATGGGTTTTAGGCTTTGTGGGTCTAATGGCACTAGGTACAAAGGTGACCTTCGAGAAATAAGAGCCCATGGTAATTATGCTTCAAAGAATTTTAGGAATCACTACACTTTGGTTTTGAGACTTAAGTGTCTATCCCAGCTGGTCTTGAGTTCCCTGTGTAGCCTAGGATGACCCTGAATTTCTAGTCCATATGCCTCTCCTTCCTGAGTACTGGGGTTGCAGGTGTATGCAGTCAGGGCTCTGCATGTTAAGTCAGCCCTCCACCAACTGAGCCATGCTCCACCTCTTTGCTTTTGTGTTTGTTTAGTTCTCTGTTTTAATATTCCTATCCATCTTCTTCTTAGTTGAAGACATAGAAACTGTGCTTTTTCCTGAAAGGGAGCTAGGTACTGCAGAACCAGAGATTCCTTGGCATGGCTGTCAGCTGCATCTCATGTTTTTTTTTTTTGTCTTTGATTTATGAATTGGATGGCTATAAATCAAACACATGTGACCTGGAAAGAATCTGAAAGTTCTGGAATCCAACGTTAGAACGTGTTGAGTTTTGGGTTATCAGGCCAGGGATGCTCAACCCATAAGATCTATGCAAATATCCCTTTTTTAAAAACACAAAAATCTGAGATGCTTTATGTCTCAGTCATTTTACAGAGAGAATACTCAGCCTGCATTAAGTTCCTTCAAAGCTTCACAGTCTAGTGTTCGGTGACAGGAAGTTTCTAAAGAAAATGAAGATTTCTTATTTCTCACACAGGCATTCCCTGAGCATCTTGGGAGTGTTCTACAAATGACAGTGTGTTCGGGAAGAATTCCCATCCCTTCTTGCTGTGTGCATTCGTTTTAGACTGAGTGTTAGGAGTAAGGCACCAAACCTCACTGTCCTTTTGGGTGAAATTCCAGGAAATTTCACATGATTTGGGTTATCTTTGATAATGGGACAGTTTCCTTGTGAGACAATCTCTACCGCCCTCTCTTGTGATGGGCCCTCAGAACTCTGTTCTTTGGTTTTCTGATGCCCAGACCCAGGTGTTTGCATACCTCCCTTCCCCTTCAGTCTTCACAGCCATCTGAGGAGATTCGGTTTGAAAAGAAACAGCCTGGTGCCGCCATGCTTCTCTGTATCTCTGCAGTAGTTTGCTGTTGGAGTCCTTTTAGTTTTGCTTATAAAGATCTCTTCAAAATGGAAAAGCCATGATGACCGGGCCCTGGAGTTGGGTCATTGCTCTTGTTGCCTGTCCATGTGTAAACACCTGCAAGCCTGTGAGCTGTAGTCACATTTCCTTTGGCATAGAAGTCCTGCTTGCAGCCACACGGCCAGCAGGCCAGCCTCCCTGGGTGTGCATTAGTGTTGTGTGTGCTGAGTGATCTCCCTGGGTGTGCATTAGTGTTGTGTGTGCTGAGTGACCTCCCTGGGTGTGCATTAGTGTTGTATGTGCTGAGTGACCTCCCTGGGTGTGAATTAGTGTTATGTGTGCTGGCCAACCTCCCTAGGTGTGCATTAGTGTTGTGTGTGCTGGCCCTCCTCCCTGGGTGTGCATTAGTGTTGTGTGTGCTGGCCCTCCTCCCTGGGTGTGCATTAGTGTTGTGTGTGCTGGCCCTCCTCCCTGGGTGTGCATTAGTGTTGTGTGTGCTGACCAGCTTCTCAGAGTGTGCATTAGTGTTGGGTGTGCTGACCAGCCTCCCTGGGTGTGCATTAGTGTTGTGTGTGCTGACTGACCTCCCTGGGTGTGCATTAGTGTTGTGTGTGCTGACCAGCTTCTCAGAGTGTGCATTAGTGTTGGGTGTGCTGACCAGCCTCCCTGGGTGTGCATTAGTGTTGTGTGTGCTGACTGACCTCCCTGGGTGTGCATTAGTGTTGTGTGTGCTGACTGACCTCCCTGGGTGTGCAATTAGTGTTGTGTGTGCTGACTGACCTCCCTGGGTGTGCAATTAGTGTTGTGTGTCCTGAGTGACCTCCCAGGGTGTGCATTAGTGTTGTGTGTGCTGGCCAACCTCCTGGGGTGTGCATTAGTGTTGACGGAACAGAATCTAGAGTCTCCTAGGAGACAGCCTCTGAGCATGCCTGTGGGGCATCTCAAAGAGGTAGGCTAAGGTGGGAAGATACTGAGTGATGTCCTTCTGACTGGGGTCCTGGACTGTGTAAGATGGAGAAAGCAAACTGTTTTAGAAGTGGCAGTTTTGACTGTGTACATTTCACACCCAGGATTCAGGCAGTCCCCAAGTCTCCACCCACATTCTACCCTGGCCAACAGTTGAGTGTCCAGGGGCCCATCTGTGTCCAGGGCTGGACCCATGACCTAGACAGGGTTCTGGTCTCCAGCTGCATCCCCACCTGCCAGTTACCTGGGAAGGGACTTTCTCTAACGTGAAAGCTCTGGTTGCCTGCCCTTGGGGTAGTGCCCATCAGTAGCTTTTGTCATGGAGACCAGGCCTGTGGGTATAAACAGGTAATGACTCAGGCTCCTTGGCACCCTGCCTAGAGGCAGATTTTGATGTTTAGGAAAACAGTCTCCCCAACTCAGAGCCAGAAAAGCTGGAATGCCCTTCCAGCTCTTTCCTTGAACCATTTTCACTTCCCTTCCCACATGACAGCTTTCCAGTGGTGACCTTTAGGGGCAAAGGCAGCGTTACTGAGTATCTGATTGCCCGTTAGTCCACCTTGGTCCTGTGGTCATTCCACTGAGACTTGGGTCCCCAGGTTGGAGCAGAAGCAGGCGCCGTGAGAGTGGGAGGAAGAGATGGTACTTTGCCATCCTCCATCAAGCTGATGGAGGAGAGAGGAAAGCTGACTACTAGGCTTAGTACTCACCTGGACCAGAGCTCCTCAGCACATCATCTCAGGGTGCAGGAGGCAGGCTGTGGTGGTACGGAGGAAGGATGCTGTCTGGGCAGTGGGAGAGCTGGGAATAAGCTGATCCTGAAATTTCCATACAGAGTGTTTATCCCAAAGTTAGGATCTGGTCCTGTATCCAGCCATTTTGAATGGAGGGCAGGGCAGGGGAGCTTGGAGAGTAATGAGCCATGACCTCTTCCAGTCTCTGACAGGTTGAATACTGGGATACAGTCAGTTACAAGTGGGAACTACTTCCTTCCCAGTGGTTACTGGAGTGTATGTCCTCAGTGGCAAGCTCCTGCCTCTGACCCGCTGCCTCTATAGACCTTTTTGGCATTATCCCACAAAGCCATCCATCTTGTTTCCTGCTCCTCTTCCATAGCCCCCCGCCAGCACGCCCACTTCTCATCCATCCGATCAGAGCAGGCCCTATGCTGGGAACAGGAAGACAACTGGGAAAACGGTAATCCCACCAGGCAAGAATAAGATCACTACCACAATTCTTGAGCCAAATTTGAAGCAAGCTTTATTAAATACTGGCCAGGCCCATAGCTGGGATTCCCAGAACATGTGGCTAAATTACGTTGGTCATGGGCTTATAAAGGCAGAACCCTCAAGACTACAGACTTCCTGCCTTCACCCAATCAAGGGCAAGCATACATCCTGACGTACTTCCTGCCTACATGTGAGCAAGCACACATCCTGGGCAGTCAGTGCAACCATGCTTGTGAAAACACTGAACTTGTTATCTTACATGTAGCCCCCAATGTTTCAGGAAATTATCCGTCCTTGGGCGAGTGGGGCTTAAAGATTAGAGCAGTGGTTCTCAACCTTCCTAATGCTGTGACCTTTAACATAGTCCTTCATGTTGTGGTGACCCTCAACCATAAATCTATTTTCATTGCTACTTAACTGTAATTTTGCAACTGTTGTGAATTGTAATGTAAATATCTGCTTTCTGGTGGTCTTAGGCGAACCCTGTTGTTTGACACCCATGTTGAGAACCACAGGGTCAGAGGCATTTCTGTCTTACAGATCTCTTTAAGCACAGTAATTTAAACTTAACACATAACAGCCATCACAGAAGAGGCATCTTCCATGGGAAGGTCCACCCTCCTCTTCCTGACCCCACAGACTGGGCTGCTCCAAGATTGTCTGCTGGTCAGCGCAGGGAGTTTCTCCAGGGCAACACAGCTAGAAGAACACACAGCAGGCAACTTTCCCTGGAGAGCAGAGACCTCTGGGTCCTACGTTGCCTGATCTTGCTCTCTTGGGGCCAGTGTAGCTGATTGCCAAAGGCTCTCAGAAGCCACTTCTGCCAAAGCAAAGGGACCCCCATGGTGACCGTGCTGGAGGAGAGCCTGACATATGCCTTCATTTTTTCCCCTCCACTTTGATTGAAGGCACAGAGATGGGCTGTTATTCTCAGCCTTGGAGTCCAGGAAGAGTATGGCCTCACATGGTAGAGGTTGCACTCCACAATGCGGTTGTTACCCACAGGACTGAGGGTGCTCTCTGGAGTAGCGGTAACCATGTCCTGACAACCCCCTTGTCCCCTCAACCAACAATGAATCCTTCCGAGCTCCCTGCAGGACAGGAACCGAGGCAGTGATCAACAGGACCACGCCTAGACCAGGACTGTGTATTTGTGCAAACCTGTCCTAGGCTTCCCTCTCCTTAACTCAGAAGCTTATGTTAAAACCCAGAAGATTGACTTGGGGTTGCTGCACCCCTTTATCTACTCCTCTTTGCAACGTGGCCACACTGATAATCTAATCTTCCTTTGCTTTTCCACACCACTTGTTTCTTAGCTGGTGTGGAGGCTGAACTAAGGTTTTTGGGGTCCGGGAACCCAGGCTCTGGCCTTGACAATTCTAATTACGTTTCGAGTGAACACATATTTATGAAGGAACTCTTAGGTGTGGACTGAGGCATTGAGGAGAAACAGTATCTGCCCTTTCAGCCTGTTCCTGTGTTGCTAATTCTCGCATTTCCCAAAGACCCATGAGTATGGGTCTTGGTGGCTACACAAGGCCTAGTCCCTGGTGAGGCAAGTTGACAGCATAGGACCCATGTGACCCAGATGATGCGAGTCATGGTCAGTCAGGTGTTCTGTACTGGACGTGACTAGAGAACCGCCAATGCTAAGCTAAGAAATAGCCAGGCTGGCCTAGCCTGTCACTCAGCCTGAGCACGGTGCAGAGAGTGTGAGGGTTGAATTGTGAGCCCCTGGTGGAATTCTTCTGTAAGTTGTTCTAGAAGGCTGATGGGAGGAGAGAGAGAGAGAGAGACTTGGTTTTGGAACATTGCTCTGATCTAGGAGGGATGATCTAGTTTGGACTGAACAAATTCTGAATTTGGAGAGAAAGCATTCTATTTTTTGCCTCTTAAGTTTTGGGGTTTCTTAAGTTTCTAAGTTCCAGAAGCCTTAGGAATGAAACCTAGGTTTAATACAGGTAGGTGTCCTTGGAGTCTAGCTCTAGAGCCTTGTGAATTGAGCCTGCTGCTCCTGGGGCAGTGTCCACGCTCAAGAGATGCTTCTTCAGCGGCTGCAGACCTGGGCTCGCTGTGGAATCCCGCGTATTCTTCATGACTGCTGTCTGCTGGCCTTTCTATAGAGGAAGCATTGGGAGGCCCTGTGCTAACTTTCTATAAAGCCCTCCCACTAGATGGTTTGTTTTCCTGGATTCTAGCTCCTCTTGTTCTCACACAGGCCTCAGGCTAAAAGTCCCCTCCTTCCCTGATGCCAGCTAGGAGTCAGAGAGAGCCTAAATTTGTAAGAATGTTACAGACTGTCCACCAGTCATGTGGTACAGCACCTCCCCTTCCTCTAAAGTAAGAAGGGCCCCTTACTCTGCCATGCTGGCCTATGCTCTCCTCAAAGCTGGCCTATATTTTGCTGTCCGCTTGTCCATCTATGACATTAGGGTTTTGTTTTTTTTTTTTTTACTAAATCTCACTGAAAAAGACAGTCCTTCCGTATGTCACTCTTGAGTCCTTTCATCTGAGAAGCAGGTGGCCAAGCATGTCACCTACCTGGGACAGCCTGACACGGTGGGCTGATAACAATCTTTGCGCTTACTACACAGGTCCCTGTTGTCACCGTAGCTGTGCTGGAGTAATGGCTATCCCCTGGATGTAAGGCATCTGTCAGTGTGTGCCTCGACTCAAGCAGAAGTCTGTGCCCACACTCAGTGTATTTAAGCTTCAGCCACCTTGCCATGTGCATCAGGACCTTCCTCCTGTCTTGTTGCTGAGTAGCACCTAGCCCATTAAAGGGACATGCCACATTTTATTTATTCTTCAGTTGATGGACATTTGGGTCATGTGTTGGTTACCATTACCATGTGGCTTGTTAGCAGGTATGCGTGTCTCTTGTTTGTGTACCCCCAGGAGTAGAATTTCTAGATCAGTGGTGAGTCTCCTTTAAGCTGAGAGGCTGGTTTCCTACATGAACACATCATTTTACATGCCCACCAGCAGTGTGTGAAGGCTGATTCCCCACATCCTGGCTAACACGTAGAGAAATCTGACTTTCTGATACTTAAATTCTTTTTTTTATATGATTTATTTTTTATTTTATGTACATTGGCGTGTATGTCTGTGTGAGAGTGTCGGGGGCCCCTGAAACTGGAATTACAGACAATTGTGAGATGCCCTGTGGACGCTGGGAATTGAACCAGGGTCCTCTGGAAGAACAGGCAGTGCTCTTAACCACTGAGCCATCTCTCCAGCCCCAATACCTAAAATTTTCTGCCATTTTTGTGGTTATTCTTACTCAAACCAAACCAGCAATGCATGCTTATTTTTTTTAAAGATTTATTTTGTGTGTATGTGCTTTGTCTGCATGTATGTCTGTTCACCTGTATGCTTTGTGCTGGCGGGGATAGATCTCCCTGGAACTAGAATTAGAAAGTGTGGAACACCATGTGGGTGCTAGGAATGGAACCTGAGTCCTCTGGAAGAGCAGCCAGTGCTTTTACCCTCCAGGCCTTCTGTCCCACTCCCGGGAATGTTTATCCTGATCCACGAGCTCAGGCATTAATTTCTGTGTGGACTCAGTGTGTTCTGCTTGCAGGGTTGGCTGTGAACGTGGAACAACATTGAGGCTGCCTCAGGCTCTGGGGACACAGCCGCTGTCTGCACACCCTCACTATCAGGCTGGCCAGTGGGTGTCGAGGTTTTCTCTGTGAGCTCAAGTTCACTCACCTCATTCTCTCCCCAGAGACCTGGAGGCCAGAGCACAGAATGAGTTCTTCCGGGCTTTCTTCAGGCTGCCGAGGAAGGAGAGGCTGTACGCTGTGGTAGACTGTTCCCTCTGGACACCCTTCAGTCGCTGCCACACAGCTGGGCGGATGTTCACCTCTGACAGCTACATCTGCTTTGCCAGCCGGGAGGATGGTTGCTGTAATGTTGTGCTCCCACTGAGAGAGGTAGAGCTGGGGGCTCACCCCTGCTGCCTTGCTTTGTGCTCCTGAAGCACCCTGTGTCATTTGAACCCAAGTATTTGAGTCTGCTTTATGTTGCTCAAACAAAATACTCATGGCCAGATAAACTTGTAAAGAAAGAGGTTTAGCTCTTAGGAGTCTGGTGCTATGTTTGGGCTCACTTCTTGCCCAAAATGGTGATACAGTGGCTGGAGACATCACATGGTGAGACAGAGAGCCAAGGCCAGTCCTGTTGCTGTTTGCAGTGACCTACTTCGTGATAACTAATTGAGGTCTCATGAAAACTGTGTTAATCCTTTCTGAGGGAAATGCCCCTAGTGACCCAACTACATCAGCTAGGCCCTACCTCTTAATTGAGCCACTTCCTCTTAACACTGCTTCTTGGGGACTGAGCTTCAACTACTGAACCTTTGGGGTCATGCTGAAACCATAACCACAGCATCTAAGATGCTGCTGTGAGGGGCCCAGGGAGGGCCCACAAGCCAGGGCTCTGTTGCCTAGAGATGGACCTCTGGCTTTCCGAGGAACAGGACCTGAACTGCCCGTTACTGGCGCGGCTGGCTACTAGCGTGGCTCTGGTTACTGGAGTGGCTGTGGTTCTTTCTGGTGGTGTTCTAGCAGCCCGAAATTTGCCCAGAAGGGCTGGGTAAAGAGTATTCTAACCTCTCCTCCTCATTGATGGAGCTACTGTTAAATTTAGTGCATGCCAGTAATGAAAGCTTTCCCAAGAGCTCCTAGAAATGCATTCTCCCCATTTAGCCCCCTCCCCAAGAAAGAAGCAACCTGTAAGTTATCTATTAGAAGTGTCACCTTCAGGAACCAAACGGCAAATTCCTTGGCTTATGTATACTTCTAGAACTTTAGCTAAAAATTCAAAGTTAAGTGAGAGTTGGATCGCTTCGTACTGTAGTTTTATAAACCTTACTGGAGATCAGAGACAACCATAGTTTATGTCCAGATGTGAACAGCTCAGTCCTTTGGCTTCAGGCACCCCAGCCATGACAGCACCAAGACCCCAACACATGGGAACCTCTGGAGTCTGGCGCCTGTGTGTATGTCCTTGCATGGTTCTCTCAGTGGCCTCTGATCTCCATGTTGTTCTTCTGCAGTTGGCGTGTTCATTCTGAACAGTCAGCTAAGAAAGCCAGGTCAGGTGTGGGCCTAGCTGTCTGGAGGCAGGGACAGGCATATTTCTGTGAATGCAAGGCCAGCCTGGTTTACACAGTGAGTTCCAGGCCAGCTAAGGCTACATAGTGAGCCCTATCTTCAAAAAGAAATCCAGAACATGCCTCATCTGCTTTTTTTTTCTAGTGAGCTATGCATAACATAACTTACCCTCTTGACCCTTGTTAGCGGTGCTTTTCAGTGGTACCACGACGTTCATACAGTCACACAACCAACCCACCATCGTCTCCAGCACTTTTTCATCTTCCCAGTTTTAAACTTTGTCCCTCTCGGTCTCCCTCCTTCTCCTTGTGAATTTGACTATCCAAGATAGTTGAATAAATGGAATCCTACAGCATTTATCCTTTTTTGTCCTTTTCATTTTAAAGTGTGTATGTGTGTGCACGTGTACACACATGAGTGTGCTCGCATTCAGCCATAGAGGCCAAACGAGAGCATTAGCTGCTCTGGAGCTGGAATTACAGGCTGTTGTGAGCCACCTGATATAGGTGCTGGGAACCAAACTAGGGTCCTCTGTAAGACCAGCTCATGCTCTTAACTGCTGAACCATCTCTTCAGCTCCAGTATCTATCTTTTTATGAGTGGCTTCTTCCAGATAGCGTTAACACTATCAAGCTTCATCTATATCAGAGCATGCGTTGGTGTTTCCTTTTGGAGGCTCACCAATACCAGTTTACTTAACCGCTTAACCTGTGGACAGAATCTTGAACTGCTGCCCCCTTGTGGTGATGATGGGTATTGTGCCTAGCCCACTTTGCCACCTTTGCTCAGAGCTCTTCATGAAGTGCTTCTGCCTTGGGATATTGCATAAGGGTGTGATCAGACACCTGCCTGGCTCCTTTCTTGATGTCTTTGTGTGCCATCTCTGCTCCAGGTAGTAAGTATTGAGAAGATGGAGGACACGAGCCTGCTGCCCAACCCCATCATTGTCAGCATCCGCAGCAAGATGGCCTTCCAGTTCATCGAGCTCAAGGACAGAGAGAACCTTGTAGAGGGCCTCCTGGTGAGACTGAAGCAGGTCCACGCCAATCACCCCGTGCATTATGACAGCTCACCAAGTGACGACAACATGGTAGGAGCCTTTACGTGCTGGCTGTCTGTGACCTCCAGTGCCATGGTCTCTAAGAGGAGAGTGCCTCGGAAGACGGGCCATGTGGGTGTGAGGACAATGGCTGGAGACAGCTGTACCATGCGTTAGTGTGATGTCACTTCTGATGCCCTGGTGTCCTGAGTTGGTGCCTGGGTTAGGAGGACTGATGGGGGAAACCTGTATGTTGGAGAGTTGACTATGTATACATCCTGCCTGGGGTGGAGTTGATGTGACACTTCCTCTGCAGGTCAGGGAGTAAATGGGACCCCCCCATAAGTGAGGGGGTACTTTGCAGGCACTTTAAAGCAAGTATACCCCATTTTCAAAGTCATAGGAACTAATACTCAGGTGGCTGTTGTGATCTGTTAAGAGAGATGGTTTGTCATCCTAAGATTGGAGAGATACCAGAATGCCCTAGGGTTAGCCGGGACATCATTAGCTGTGACTTCCATTAGAAAACGTCTTTTGGTTTATCTTTAAATTTTAATGTGCATGTTGTATATTATGTATGTGTGTGGTACACATGTGCATGTATGTGTGCATGGGTAGATGGAGGAATCATCCTGATCATTTTTCCACCTATTCATTGAGGCAGGCTCTCTCAGTCAAACTCAGAGTGCACCGATATGGCTAGTCTCACTAGCCAGCTTGCCCTGGGATCCCTGTCTCTGTCTTCAGCTGCCACACTTACCCAGCAATAAATTTGAGTTCCAGATATCCAAACTCTGGTCCCCATGCTTGTGCTGCAGGTGTTCCCCAGACCCCCCTTTTTTTATTTTTCAAGGATACACAATACTGCCTATACTCACGCTCTTTGCCTTGCAGACTTCATCTGTATTTTATTCAACAAGCATGTGCAGTGACAAGTTTGGGGATCTTGAAATGGTATCTTCTCAAAATGGCGAAGAGAGAGAGAAGGAAAAGAGCCCACTGCCACACCCTGAGCCCCTGACTGCCGTCTTCCAGCAGTCAGGTGGTCAGAGTCCTGACTCCCGCCTGGTGAGTGAGATGCCTCCAGGATGGGGGTCGCCCAGCTGCCTGCTCCCAGCTCCACAGGGTTAACGCGAGAGGCCTTGTGAGAGTCACAGAACTGTCTTCATTGTGGGGCTACAGAGGAAATGGGATTCAAAGGGAGCACACAACTCACTGGACACCGGACAGGGTAGAAACCGCAGCGCCCCGCTGCTCTGCTCCAGGGAGATGTGAACCTGCTCGCTTCTGCTCCGACCTCCCAAGAGAGCGAGCATGCTCCCCTCTCCACTCACCAGTGCACGCAGAGCACCCAGAGGGCAGGTACCCCAGAAGCTGTTGACTGAGTCCCCACGACACGGTCTTGGGAGTGGTTTGGTCTAGGCAGCTGGTGAGCTTCCAGCCTCCCTTCTCTTACCTCTTTTTGTCCTGGGCACCAAGTGAAGGGCCTGAAAAGGCAGTGGGGAGCTGGCCCTTCTCTGTGTGGCCTGCACAGCTGGCAGTACTGCCCCTGTGGGATTCCAGGTGTGCAATGAGCCTTTCTTTTGCTAGTCTGTGTGTGCCTCTTACATTGTTTTTCTTTGCCCCTTACTGAACCTGAAGTTTGCATTTTGGCCAGACTGGCAGAGCATCAAGCTCCCGAGACCCTGCCTCTACCCTTCCTCCAACACTGAAATCACTGGGTTTTACTTGGGTGCTGGATTGAAACTGTGTACCCAGGCTTGCAGAACAAGCCCTCTGCACCCACTGATCCATTTCCTCAGCCCCTATTTTTGTTTCCTATATAGTTGTTCTTTTTTAATATGGAAATATCTGAGGCAGAAGTCATGTAGTGAGTAGAGCTAGAAACTGGCCTACGGGCTGGTAGGTAGGAAGCCATGCTGCAGCCACAGGCCCAGGGGTGGCCTCAAGCGCTATTATCAGCCATGCTGCTTCCCAGCCACCCAAGATCCTGGGTCAGTTGTCAGCGTTTTACAATCCACACTGAATCTTCTCAGTTGCTTTACACACTCTGTTCAGTCATTTCTTGTCTAAATGAAGGGGAATGCTAGACTATGGATATATTACTCACATATTAGACAATAATTATTACAAGTAATTGTAAATATCTTATGAAAGGTCCTAATGTCGCTGACATGTGGATAGTTTCATAGGACTTTTAGAGAAATAGTGTCTCCCTTATTTCTGATGAGAATGGGGGCTGGAGAGGTGGCTCAGTGGTTAAAAGTGCTTGTTTTTCTGCCGAGTTCCCATGGTGGTTCAGAAACCATCCCTAGCTCTGGTTCCGGGGGAGCCAACACCTTCTTCTGACCTCTGTGGGCACCAGACATGTATGTGGTGCATGTAGGAAAAACACTCATATAAAATTGGTTAAATTTTTGAAGGTAACTTTTTGGGTCAGGTTTCAGTTTTCCCTTTGTCTGTCAGGAAATACAGGGCAGGTGCCTTTCACTCCCTCCGTCGCTGGGGTCGAGTGGTGTTTTAGCCGTTGGCTCTGCATCAGTGCCCCAAAGCCTTACCCCATTTCTCACTATACCCCTCTCTCCCATCCAGTTTGAGCTGCTCTAGGCCTTGGATGGACTAGTTCCTATTATGAACCTTGCATCTTATTTGCACAGATGTTCCCATGAGGCTCCTGAGGGTCTGGCGCTCTGTGTTACTTGTCCAGCGTCCTTTATGCCCAGCAGAGGCACAGCCATGTTTTGCCGTGTGAACAGTTACCACTGCTCTTCCTGTCAGTCCCTGATACACAGAGACACTATTATACCAGTGCTGTGTGCGGACTGGCTGGTAGGCCCGTTAACAGATGCTTCCATTTCTAGTCCCGGGAACAGATAAAAATCAGTCTGTGGAATGACCACTTCGCGGAGTACGGCAGGACCGTGTGTATGTTTCGCACTGAGAAGATCCGGAAGCTGGTGGCCATGGGGATCCCCGAGTCTTTACGTGGAAGGCTGTGGCTGCTTTTCTCAGGTAGGTCTTGGCATATTCAAGCTTTTTGTGATCTTTGAAATAGACTCAGGAACAGGCCTCCTGTGAGCAGTGCATGAGGATGAAGTCCTCTGTCTTCAGCCTGCTTCTGTAAATCCCCAGTACGGACTTGGAAGCCACCGCTATGTTGGTTAGCTATGGTGCCTTCTTAGGAAAGTTAACTATGGCTGGATACTGTGCTGTGCCTGTGATTTCAGCTCTGGAGAGGCTGGGGTAGGATCACAGGTTCTAAGCCTGCAAGACTGTTTCACCCCTTCTCCCACAAAAGATAAAAGCAAATAAAACTGTAAGCCTGCCCATAGTACTAAGAATTTTAAAAACAACTCTCTAGCATTGCTTAAAGTGTGGTAGCAGATGCCTGAGATCTTAAGCATTGGGAATCGGAGGCAGGAGGACCGGAAATTAAAAGCCAGCCTCAGATAACATAATAAGTTCAAGGCAGCCTGGGCTGTAAAAAAGAACTACCCAGAAGTGATGTGTCTTATTGGCTATGAGAGCTCATGTAGATGAACCAGAAAAACTGTATTTGCGGAGTTGAATCCCCCAGTGTAGTTTCTGTCACTGGAAATGAGGCACCCAGCGAGGTGTGGCTGTACTGCTGTCCTGTTTGCCGTTCAACACCACATGAATCATCAGTGATGGCCTCATCTGGACCCAGTAGGATGGCAGTACTTCTCCATGACTGCTGGGTACCATCCTGGAGTCTTACAGAGTGCTCACCGAGGGATGGCTGAGACATGGCTTTCAGAAGCTTCGCACTCAGGCTGAACCAGTACCAGGCTTCTCCCCGCCCATAAGGGATGATTATGTCCTGCTAGGCAAAGGGAAGGCCCTGTCGTCTGTGGGGACTGAACCCCTGCCGGGTGCTGTGGGTACATAGCCAGGGGCTGCTTCCCCGTATGGGCCTGCTGTGCTGAGGTCACTGGTGAGGCTCCAAGAAGCTGTGCCTGGGCAGCATCCTGTCCCCATTCCCTTTTCCTCAGTGTCTGTCTGACTGTTCTGTTGCTTTGAAGAGACACCATGACCAAAGAACTCATAAAATAAGCTGAATTGGCTTGCTTACCGTTTCAGAGGGTTAATCATGGCTGTCATGTTGGGGAACCTGGCAGCAGAAAGACAGGCATGCTGCTGGAGCAGTAGCTGAGCGCTCACATGGAACCTGCATGCTGCAGGCAAAGAGGGGAAGAGACAGGGTCAAAGACAGACACAGAGAATGACAGAGAGACAGAGAGACAGAGACATACAGAGACAGAAACAAACTGGGCCTGACATGGGCTTTTGAAGTCTCAAAGCCAAGCCCGGTGACACACTTCCGCCAACAAGGCCACACCTCCTAGTCTTTCCTAAACTGTCCAGCTAACCAAGCTTTCAAATATGTGAGCCATTCTCATTCAAACCGCCACACTGGGGCGGAACCTTTCCTGCTCTTTCCTCACAGTCACCCTTGCTAGTGACCCTCGTTGTCCCCTTTCTCCCCCTGGCATCAGTTTGGTCCCACCCCTCCTGTCCAGGATTCCAGCTGTGTACCAACCCACAGCCTCGGCTCTGGCTGTGTTCCTCCAAGCTTCTCCTATGGCCTAGCCCATGACTGCAGTGGCCCACCCTCCTGCTTCCCAGTGTGCTCTAGCCACTGCTCATCAGAGACACAGCATGGAAGCCCCTCCTTTAAAACTGCCAATGCCTTCTGAGTTTCTGCACTCACTGAAAAACGCTTGCTCATAATTGAGATGCAGGTGGGGGAGTGAACAAAGGGAGTGAGGTTGCTGTCCCTGAGAGTACCGCCTGTTAAATGCTGTGGGCTTCAGTCCTCGGGGCCCTCAACATGTGTGAACACATCCTTTAGGTGCTGGTTTGTTTTCACCTGGGTGAGAAACGTCCCATTACATGTGAGAAACATCCCATTACATGTGAGAAACGTCCCGTTACCTGTGAGAAACGTCCCGTTACCTGTGAGAAACGTCCCGTTACCTGTGAGAAACGTCCCATTACCTGTGAGAAACGTCCCATTACATGTGAATGCTGTTGTGGTGATGGGATCACAGCTGCTCACTCGAGGGGACTTGAGGCAGAGGGCTGTTTTGACTATACTCTCTGGAATTTAAACCTTACCTAACCTCTGAGACAGGATTAGACACATTTCTGCTCTCTCTTCCCGGGAGCCTTCTCTTGTGTGTTCTGGGGCAGGCTGGTGAGTGGACAGATTTCCTCATATCCACCAGTCATTTGTCCCTCAGTACTACTGGCCCAGCTGAAACCTAGGCCTTGGCTCTGGGGTGGTGGCCATCCTGCTCTGGGTTGTTCCTGCTGGCTGCTGTGGGCTGCTTGCCAGTGGTTTGTTAGCCTTACTTAACCTGGGTTGTGCTTTCTCGTGTGCTTTGCAGAGATGCAGGACAATTTCTTGTGGAATTAACACATAAAAATTGTATGTGGACATGTGTGTATCTGGGTGGCGCAGCTTATTAAAAGCATATTAATAACTTGGCTGCTTTGGGTGTGTGTTGGGGATTGAAAGCAACATGGGCTCCGTCGTCGGGCTCCACCCTGATCTGTGAATGAACCTCTTGCTCTTTCTGTGTGACATTATCCTTGCTCTTTCTGTATGATGCTATCCTTGCTCTTTCTGTATGACGTTATCCTTGCTCTTTCCGTGTGATGCTATTCTTGCTCTTTCCGTGTGACGCTATTCTTGCTCTTTCCATGTGACGCTATTCTTGCTCTTTCCATGTGACGCTATTCTTGCTCTTTCCGTGTGACGCTATTCTTGCTCTTTCTGTATGACGCTATTCTTGGAAAGCTGCTTCCCTTTGTGTTGTTATTCTTTGAGCCTGGCCACCTGACAGAAATGAAGTCTCATGTTTTATGGCACATATTCACGTGCCCCTCACCTGTTGCGATGCCATCATGATAACCATGTTGTCTTGAAATGTTGCTCTCCAATCCTCAGATGCTGTGACGGACCTCGCCTTGCACCCTGGGTACTATGGAAATTTGGTGGAGCAGTCACTGGGCAGATGCTGCCTGGTGACAGAGGAGATAGAGCGGGACCTGCACCGTTCTCTGCCTGAGCATCCTGCTTTCCAGAACGAAACGGGTATTGCTGCCTTGAGGCGGGTGCTGACAGCCTATGCCCACCGGAACCCCAAGATTGGCTACTGCCAGGTGAAGTGGTGTGTATGGAGGCATGAGAACCCTGTGTTCAGTGATTGCCCCGGGTTTCTGCTCATTTCCGGCCATCTAGCTAAGCACCTCCCCAGAATCAATACAGCAGACTGCTGTCCAGTCAGGCAGGCTGATCCTCTGGGAAGGAGGACATGGGGGTGGAGGTTAGGATGGGCAGCCATGCTTGCTGCTCATCTCCCCAGCAGAGTGGAGATGGAGTGGGCTAATTAGTACTGAGACCGATGCAGAAATAGTAGGACTGAAGCGGCAGTGTGTTTGTGGAGGACAGGGTGACCTGGGCCAGGCACTTTCCTGCTGGAAATGTGTGTAGAGAGAGTTCTTTGAGCTGTTCCCGGTGGGAGGATGCAGCCAGCAAGCACAAAGTGGAAGTCCAGGGAATATAGACAACAATCTGGCGGAAGACTGGGTTAGAAGCTCTGACAGATATAAGATTTAACTTGTCAGTGAATCAGCAAAGTCAGTGGGTGATCAAAGTGTACGTGTGTCCATCTGCTGAGTGTACAGAAGACGGCTGTATTGACCAAGCCTAAAGCCGTGCCCCAGCTACCTGCAACTCATTACCATTCCACTTCTGGGGGTTAATCTGCTTGGGGAGTGCTGGGTCTTTCAGCTACAGACTCTACCCCTGTGGGTTGCTTGGGCTTATTTTGTTTTGTAGTTCAAACCCAGGGCTTTATGTAGGCCAGGGCAGTGCTTGTCCACCTCCAGCCCCTCAGTTGTGGGTTTTTAATGTTTGTGTGGCACAAGGTGGCCTGGACACTAACTGTCACTTCTGTGACCCTCTGTGCAGTCCATGAACATCCTGACCTCTGTGTTGCTGCTGTATGCCAAAGAGGAGGAAGCCTTTTGGCTGCTGGTTGCCGTCTGTGAGCGGATGCTGCCGGATTACTTTAACCACCGGGTGATCGGTAAACTGCCTGCCTTTCTCCTCCTCCATATCTGGGGAAGGCAGTCACTGTCAGCCCTGCCCGTAACCCACCTCTGCTCCCCTTAGGCAGTGTGCATACATACACACAGTTTAACTCAGGGGAGTGCTCTATGTTGTAGCAATAGAGAAAACCAGGTAATGCTGTGAAACACCTAATGAGTTTGCACTGAAAAACAAGCACAGTGAAATAAATAGCTGAATATATAAGAGGGAAGGGAAAAGCTCTAGGTCCCAAGAACAGATCAGTGTGAAACACTGGTGGCCTCTCACGGATGCTGTGGCCTGGAAAGGGAGTGGCAATCCTCTGGGTTACCACGCCAACTTGTGCAGATGTCCTCTTCCCCCTGGAGGAGACCCTCACAGAAGGAGATTGTAAGAAAGGTTTTTTTTTCTTTCCTGTCTGGACTTATATTGGTCCGTTCTGTTTTGTTTTGTGGTTGTTGCTATAAGGAAATACTTGGTGCTGGTTACTTAGAGACAGGTTGGTTTAGCTCGGTTTTGAAGGTTGAAGGGTACAATACTTGCACAGTTGAGTTCTGGCAAGGGCTCCATCGTGGGAATGCTTGTTGAAGCATGTGGTCACATCTCTAACCAGGAAGCAGAGAGAGTTCGGTAAGGACACACTTGCTCCTTTTATTTCAGTCTTTGTAGGAGAACTGTGTCTTGTCCCCCAAACCCAAGCACCTCTCATTAGGCCCTGCCTCTAAGTCACACCACCCTGGAAACCAAGCCTTACCCAAGACCCTCCAAGACTGGGCAAGATTCAGTCATATCCTAATCATAGCAGGCGTGGGGGGCCTAGAGCCGCACAGCCTGCACTGGCTGGATCCATCGCTGGTGTGGCTTAGATGTGGATGTGTACAATCTCATGTCCCCACAACCTCCTAGTGGAGAAAGCAATGCATTGAGTTTGGCACTATTCTTGGGGGGTGGGGAGTTACTTCTTAGTAATCCAGAGGAGCTGTCAAAGTGGCTTAAAGTTAGGGTAGCTGGGCATGATGATGCACACCTTGAATCCTAGCACTTGGGAGGCAGAAGGAGGTGGATTTCTGTGAGTTCCAGGCCAACCAGGCCTACATAGAGAGACCCTGTATTAAAAAACAAAACAAAAAAATCACCACTAAAATGAAGGTGTCAGGACAGGCAAGATGGCCCAGTCGGTAAAGTGCTGTGTGCCGAGCCTTATGACCCGAGTGTGATCCCCAGGCAGGAGAAAACGGATTCCAGCAAGGTGCTCTTATCTCCACGTGTGCCCTCCCCCACATCCCCCCGACTCACACACAGAGGAATAAATGTAATAACAAAAACATTAGGTGTCAGTATGGGAACAAACAAAAGAACCAGGCTGATAGAGAATTGGTACCTGGCTATAGGGCCCAGGTAGGAAGATAGATTTGAAGACTGTGTCCTAAGAACTGAAGGGCCTGTCAAGCCTGTAGGAGTAAGAAATAGAATAGGTGGTGTGTGTGTGTGTGTGTGTGTG
>LOJH01006550.1:46621-58181 GCA_001685095.1 Ellobius talpinus
AATGAGATCTGATGCCCTCTTCTGGCCTGCAGGTGTATGTGCAGGCAGAATACTATATACATAATAATAAAACATTTAAAAAAATACAGCATAGATGGAAAAGGAGGGGAAGGGGAAAAGGTTGTAAACAAAAGTATATCAATGTATGAAGGGGAATGAATTAAAAATTTAATTTTTTAAAAATAAAGTGAAGCTAGGCAGTAGTGGCTCATGACCTTAATCCTAGCACATGGGAGGCAGAAGCAAGAGGACCTCAGGAGTTCAAGGCTAGCCTGTCTACAAAGTGAGTTCCAGGACAGTCCAGGGCTAAACATAGAAAACCCTGTCTTGGGTTAAAAAGAAAAAGTGAAAAGAGCAAAAATGTAAAAAGGCATCAACAACCCAGGAAGCAAAGACAGGCCAGAAAATAAGATGGGGTAGCTGCTTCCTGGACCCCTGAAGACCAGACTGAAATTATTTGCACTGAGGGTGGGGTTGGGTCCGGCTGACCAAATCTTTCTTGTGGCTGTGATAAACACCCAGACAAAAGCACCTTAAGGGGAAAGTTTATTTGGCTTACAATTCCAGGTATTAGGCCATCATTGTGGGGTGACAGAAACCCAAAGCTGTCACATCACAGCCACAAGAACGGGAAGTAATGAATGCATGCCAATGCTCAGTTCACGCTCCCACTCATGGGAAGGACCTCAAACTCAGGGAATGGTGCTACCCAGTGAATCTTCCCACCTGTTAGCCCAATTAAGAAATCTCCCAGAAATGGCTGTCCATTAGCCAACTTAATTCTATTCCTTAAGACACACTTTCCAGGTGATTCTAGACTGTAAAATTGACAGTTTAAAACCATGTTGGTATTATATGTATGCCTCTACCGGACAAGTGTCTTTACTTCAGGGCTTGTCACGACAGCACATCCAGTTGCTAGCTTTGGTGCAGTAGCGAGTCCACCAGTGAATGGGACAAACCTACCCCATAGACAGCAAAGTTACTTGAGGGCTTTGGACTTGCCCCAGGGATAGGACTGCTATCTCTAGCTCACATTGGGTGTCAGAGTTATCTATCATAGAAAGTCTGGAATGGCAAGTTTCAAATAACCAAGTAAAACATAGTGAAAGCTTTACTGTAGAAATGTCTCTACCCATTTCTAGTGTCGAACCACAAACTACATATACAGAGATCCATCATCCTAAAATGAACCCCCCCCCGACCATTCCATGTTTCTGCAGCCTTCTGCTGATAACCGTGTTCAGTTGGTCCATGTTGTAGAATCAGTCCTTCTGGCCAGGAGTGTCTACTGTGGCTATGACCACCAATGCTGCGGTTGTGTTGCTGCTATCAGTTTTGCATAAAAATTTTCCATACTCCCAAGTAGACTATATAGAAGTGGGAATTCTCGGTTTACCCTTAAAAAAAGGTATAGGCATTTTTGCCTATTGCCTAGAGGCCAGATCTCCTGGGACTGGAGTATATATTTTATAAAACAAATACGTGCTGGGAATCAAGCCTGTGCTCTTAACTGCTGCCCACCTGAAGACTTTCTTTGTTCTGATACTGGGTCTAGACCTCATGATGTAGATATTAAGAGATATATGCCTTCCTCTGCTGGGAATTAAAGGTGTGAACCACCATTTACCTAAGTTTTTGAGAAATGCCAAATTTTTCAAACTGATTGAACCATTTTATTACTAGCAATGTTTGGAACTTCTGATGTTTTACTTTTAGTGCAATTCAAAGATATCAGTGTGGTGGTTTGAGGCCAATTGGTCTACAAAGGAATTCGCAAGACAGAGAGCCACACAGAGAAACCCTGTCTTGAAAAACCAAAAATCACCAGAATGTTTGGAAGTCAGCACTACTTTAAAACAAAAATTTAAAAAACCCTACATGATGTAAGAAGCCAGAGACAGGTGGATCTCTTCAAGTTCTAGAACTGCCAGGGCTATGTAAAGATGCTGTCTCAACACCCTCCTCCCACCAAGAGCCCCCACTTACACCATCTAAATATACTGATTATATGCTTACTGTAATTCATTGTCAAGTTTATTCATAGTATTAGAAGGGGTTTGCTATGTTTTCTCAGATCAACATCAGCAGTATCTACATATGAATTTATATGCTTATTATGCCCACATATCTATAAAACAGAATTTGCCTACTTCATTTGGCTTTAAAGGCTCTTTACAACAGTATTGGAACTGTTGGCTTAGTCTTTGTCAGTTAAACAGAAAATGTTCAATTTTAATACTTCTCTTTTAAGCACTCACTGAAAATGACAGAGACAGTCAGTCACCACTGAAGAATCCTCTGTTGTCAACGTCAAGACCCCTGGTATTGGGTAAGCCCAATGGCAAGTATCTGTTTTCACCACTTGCTCCTAGCAACCCCTCCCCTCTCCCCCATTCCCATTTAGCCCATGGCCAGTACTGCTTGATTGCCCACTGAGTGCCTTCTAACAGGAAGGTCCTGTGTAGTCAGCTATAAAAATGTAGCCTCTTGCTTTCTGGCTTTATATGAAATTTTCTTAGTAGGACCCTGTTCCCTTACTGTCCTAATCTTATTGCTTTCATGGACTTTAAACTATTGTTTCCCTTTGTCAAGGTGACACAATTGATTATCAGAAACAACTGAAACAGATGATTAAGGATTTAGCCAAAGAAAAGGATAAATCGGAAAAAGAGTTGCCCAAAATGAGCCAGGTAAGGACTTTTGGGAAGAAAAAAGAAACCATCTTGGCAACTTGAGACCATAAATCTTATGAATTCCCAGACCAGTGCTGTGATCAAGTCACCTCTTAAACAGGAGGCTGCAAAATGATACACACCATTCAAGTCTCCATACCTCTAATCACTTCCCAGAACAGGGAGGGTTCTTAGGTGCTACAAGATGGCTGGTTTAATTTGGAAAGGATCTTCCTGCTAACACAAGAAATGCAGGCTTAAGTTAGGAATGCTCCTGTCTAAGATATCAATGTTTTTTTCATGCCACTTACTGGGAGGCTTTAGGACCATGTTTGACTGAAGCATGCATAAAGGCCAATGGGTTTCCTCTACCTTACTTCAAGTCTCTCAATCAACCTCAAGCTAGGTAGGCAGTCCTTGGTCTTCCCAGCTTTACATGGGTGTTAATTTTCATTCTGTTCCTTATATATGTGATGGTTGAGCCGCCCAGAGCTGTGCATCATTTTGCTTTGAACCCTACCTGCCTTATCTCCTTCCTAAGCACTGGATTTAAAAGTATGTGCCACATGTCCCCTTTCCACTAAGAAGCAAATGTAGCTCTGGATTTTGTTGAGACATCATTTCTCACTGATAATCAACACAACACCACCTAAAGCCTTTTCTTATTTTCTGCATGTGGGACCAGGAAGTAGCAGTACACACCTGCTGGGGAAGATCACAGGTTGCAGGACAGTCTTAAAACAGGGAGCTCCTATTGATCAAAAATTAAATGCTACATGCTTTTCTGATAATGTAAAAATTACTTTCCATCCTCATGCTGTTTTATTGGCTTTTTTTATTGTAGAGAGAATTTATCCAGTTCTGTAAAACTTTGTACAGTATGTTCCATGAAGATCCAGAGGAGAACGAGCTGTACCAAGCCATTGCCACAGTAACCACTCTGCTACTGCAGATAGGAGAAGTGGGCCAGCGAAGCAGCAGCTCAGGAAGCTGCTCCCAGGAATGTGGTGAGGAGCTGCAGGCTTCGGCTCCTTCTCCTGAACAGGACTCGGTTTTTGTTGAGACTGGGAAGACTCCCCAAGACCCTGGGGTTCCGGAGGCAGGGGAAGGGGACTGGACTGTCTCGCTGGAACATATCTTGGCCTCACTTCTCACTGAGCAATCACTGGTAAACTTTTTTGAAAAGCCACTCAACATTAAATCCAAACTTGAAAATGCCAAGCTCAACCAGTACAGTCTCAAAGCTTTGGAAATGAGCCATCCACCACAGCCTGAATTGAAGCTGAATAACTTGTAGCCAGGAGTTTGCTGGAACACACTGGAGCGCCCACCACACCAAAGCATGGCCTGGACTGGACTGCCGTCAGTCACTGTCCAGATTTCAGTCTAAAAACAGGGAACTTGACAAGCTGAGCATGTGGATAATGAACCTCAGATCCACGCCCGGGGAACTGCTGCAACTCCCACAGTTCTATTTATTCTTAAGAGGACAGACAGGTGGAATGCCCTTTACACTGTGACTATCAACTTTGCTGAAACTAGTGGTTCTGCTGTGATCCTGGTTTTGCGTTTACCCTTTGATGGACAAAGATGTCATGGTAACCAAGAGATATCAAAACCCCAGGCTCGTTTTCCACTGGTTATGGGATTGGTCAAGGAATAAGCTCACCAAGATCCCAGAACCATTGTCTGCACAATTGTATTTGGCTTTTTTTGCACTAATTTTGTTTCAATGCTGGTAATTGAAACCATTTTATTCACTTTGTATGTCCTTTCAAAAACATGTGCAAATCATGCTTTCAATGTTGGCCCCCAAGGTTTTTAATAAAAAAATCTTTTTGTACTGACTTTTTAAAATTAAAAACAAAAACAGCACTAAGGAAGCATGCATATCTGAGTTTGAGACCATCCTGGTCTACAAATCGAGTTACAGGACAGCCAGGGCTGCTACAGAAAACCCTGACTTTTGGGTGTGGGGGGAGAAAAAAAACCAAAAGCTTGTATTGTCTTAAGAGAGTATATAGCATATTCCAGGGAATGAACTGGACTGGTTGTCAAAGATGGCTAGAAGACTAAGACAACACAAAATTTCAGGATCATGTACGAGTTATAAGCTTAACATGCACACCTGGGACTAAGGTGAGGCCTAGTAACACTAGCTTCTTTGCTAAAAAAAAAAAAACAAACAAGCTAGGCATGGCGGTGGACGCCTTGAATCCCAGCCCTTGCAATGTTGAGGCCAGCCTGGTCTACAGAGCAAGTTCCAGGACAGCAAGAAGTACAGAGAATGTGTCTTGAAAAAACCACAATTGATTTTTATGAAAAGAACATGTCCCAATGTCCCACATGTACCGATGTCCCAAGTACCCAAAGTAGCAATTAAACAACTCCCAACAATACTCCTTAGACTCTATTCTAAACACTACCAAAAATTCCCCCAGTGGGGCAAACAACAAAAAGGAAAACCAAAACCTGAAGGCAGTTCTCCAACTTTATTTGAGAGTAGGTTAGTTCTCATCCACATTGACTGTCTGTAGATCTGAAATGCAGAAGTGACAGCCAATCAGCACCCATACTCGTCCTGTCTTTTAGAGCACCTGCACAACACTACAGTTGTATGAACTCCATTATTTCCCCCACATTAAGACGGTCTTAAAGGTCTGATAATTTTGCCCTTCACTCATCTCACTGAAAATAGGCACCAACATTCAATGAACAAATTTAGGGTTGAAAGGTGCTAATTTCCTCCTATAATTTCAACAGCTTTGAGAACAGCATGAAACTTACTTTTGAATGTGGTAACAGGCACGTAAGTTACCAATGTGTAGAGTTTGTTTGGTGAGTCCTCATCCTCATTACGTTTTCTGGACAAACGTACCCGGATACGGTATGGAACATTCCTAATAAAATATAAATGTGCCGCTAAGGTCAATGCTTCCTTTCAGAAAGCAGTGGCATTCACACCTATTTTTGCTGCTTAATGCTCTGAAAAACTTATCCGACCATGAAAATAATTCCCAGGTGAATGAGCAACATGCTGTCATCTTAAGATGACATGCTTGTTAGGACTCACCAAGGCAGCCACCAGGACAACCGATTGTTCTTAGGCAGAAAATGGCTGTCATCAACAGAAATCCTCATTAATCCTAACAAAAGGCACAATCCTCTCCCCTTTCTGAAGCAGTATAGCTGATTTATCTCCTTCCCTCATCTCAGGACATGCTAGGTGTTCTTAGGCACCAGACTTCTACAAACAAGGCTTCTCCATGCCCCTGTGACACCACCCCCCCTACCTCAAAAGGTATACACTGTAATTTCTTGTTGGACAATTTTCTACATAGAGGGTCCCAAGATTGAATACTTTCTGCAGCAGTACCCCCTTCCATCTTCGTATGTACTCCCCTTTAAAGGGGACTTCCCAAACTTGGCATTAATTTACATTCAGGTTGGATAAAACTGAGAGAACCCTTTCATGTTATAGGACATGGCACAAATCAACCTTTCTGGGCAGCAAGATTTCTTCCTCAGGCTTAGAAACACTGCTTTTTCCGAGCGTCTCATGCTCCGGATGGAGCTCTTCAAAGTCCCAATCTCTCCCAGAACTCACTGAGCTCTAACACTGCTCTCTCCCTTACAGTAAAGGACACTAGCTTAGAGCTGCGGTCCCAGTATCTATACCCCACATCTGGTAACCAAACTACCAAATCTGTCACAAGAGACTATGTAGAAGGAATAGCTGGTGCACTGTTAACAAATAACTTCAGTACCTTATTCCTTTGGCCCAGACGGCTTTATTGAGCCTGGTATCAATCCGCACATCTGGAGTCCCCATCTCCTTCATGGCAAATTTCCGGATTTCTTTGAGTGCCCTAGGAGCACGCTTCTTGAAGCCCCTGGGGTTCAAAACACAAGAATATAAAATCAAATTACACAGAATATATAAACAGCATGCTCTCATAAAACAATCAAAACTAGTCAGAAACATACTCCAAAAACAACCAGCATCAATACTTTGAACAAGAGGATGAAATAAATACGATTATTCTACAATCCTGGCACAAGATGCCATGCTCTCCCAACTTAGCACCCAGAAACCACTCCTACAACACACTCTCACAGCAGTCCTAAGTGCCAGGGACTGCAGAGATGGCCCAGGGCTTAAGAACACTTGCTCTTGCAGAGGACTCAGGATTGCTTCCCAGCATCCATATGATGCACATACAAACATGCAAGCAAACCATGTACAGAGGACAAGAACATTCTGTGAAACCAAGGCAGCCACTTACCTATATTTTAGGCTTTCAGTCAAATGAGTACAAAACCCTAAAACTAGTTGGATGTGGTGTTGTGTTCCTTTAATCCTAGCATCTGGGAGGCAAAGGCAGGTGGATCTTTTTGTGTTCAGGGACAGCCTGGTCACATAGCTAGTTCCAGGAGCTATACAATACAGATTAAGACCCAACGAAACAACAAAACCTATGAACTTCTCTAGGGCATGGTGGCGGTGCTCCCATTAACTACAACACTGGAAGCTGGGCAGGAAGACCTCAACTCCAAAATTCGCAACCAACCACAAAAGTCCAGTTGTGCTCGGCATCTGTCTAGGTCACTCCAAGACAGACAACATGGAACTGCCTTCTCCACTCAGTACCAGCTCACGTGCAGTGTCCAAACAAACCCACTTCACTAATCTGGAAAAACGTGGTTAGGAATAACAAGGGCTGGTCTATTGGACCCAGCTCATGCAAGCGACCCATCAGGTGGTATCAATAAGTACCAAAAAGTACACAGCAGGAAAGAGATAGAGCATTAAGCGATTCCAGTATTGTGATCAGGGAATGTAAACAAGATGCTGCTGTCACTCCTTAAAGGCAGTCAGCTGAATTACCAATGAAATAGAAAGGAGAAGACGACAGCAGGGAGCAAGTTTGGTTTGGAAAATGGGGACCAAGATATGACCAAAGGATGAAGGAGGCTGGAGATCCTCGCATAGGCCTTTCAAACAGCACAAATACCCTAAAATCATGCCCACCCACACCCTATACCCCCTTTAGGGCTTCTAAAGAGCACCTCTTTCCCCAAGAATCACCCAACACATGGCGCACTTAAAAGCAAACAACCTTCAACTCCAAATTGTTTTTCGCCTACCTTTCCCCCGTTGGTGACCTGGGAGGGCAGGGTCTTATCTTTCTCATCTATCTGTGCACTTCAAAGCAATGCCCGAGAGTGCGCAATGTGCACCAACCAGAGGATGGAATGTGGCTGGTCCCAAGTAGCACTTACACGCAGCAGAGACCTCACATGGGACAACACAGAAACGCCTACACAATTTCAACACGGCAAAAATCTGTCACTAGAGACTTTACAGCCAAGTCCAAAAAATCCTGCTCTACATGCTGGCCTCGGAATGTATGTAAATATAACTGACGATATATTCACAAGCGCCTCTCTTCTGCATTTCCAGTTACAGTATGGACCCGCATTAGTACGAATCTCCATCAGTCAGAGGACGAAGAAACACCTATTAGGGCTCAGTAACTCTCAACTGCCTATTTCCTGCAGCACAGAAGTTAGTCCACCACCAAGTTTTCCAAATTCCACTGTTCTGAAAGTTCAAACACAACCTCCCGTTTCCAGTTCCTAACCGGAACCGTACACTCCAAACCCTGCACACCTTTAGAGGACACGCGATAAGACTGAAAAGACAAAACAAACCCCGCGTGCTCTCATCGAGTGACAGCCAGAAGGGACTCGCGTGGCTCGCGGACCACGCCGGCCGCAGGTACTCACACGCCATGGATGCGCTTGTGAATGTTGATGGTGTATTCTCGGGTCACCACCTCGTTGATGGCAGAACGGCCCTTCTTCTTCTCGCCACCCTTCTTTGCGGGAGCCATCTGAAAATGCAGGCGACAGAGAGGCTCTAAGCAGACAGCGGGAAAAGGCCGAGCTGATCCCCCGCTCAGAATCCGGCCGACGCCAGAACCCCTGCAGCTCGGCTCTACGGAGCCCCGCCACTGTCCCCCAGCGACCCCAGCGCCTTGCGTCCGCGCACGCCCTACCGCCCCGGTTCGTCGAGCCTCCGGTCAGCGCGGAACAAATCCCCCCAAGCCGGCCCGCCCCGCGCCCGGAGAGGATGGCGCCGGATGTCAGAGCCAGGACGGCGCCGCCACACTCACCCTGCCGGGCCCAAGCTGGAAAGGACGGGCGCAAGGGATTGTGGGAAGGAAAGCCGTGTCGCGAGTATAACTTCCGGGTCGGGAGGCGGGGGAGAGGAAGTGAGGCGGGGGAAGGTTGAAGGCTAGGCTGCGACGTAAAGGTAGCGCGTCGGAGGCGGAGCGAGCGTCCCGGGGCGGGGCCGGGAAGGGGCCGGGAAGGGGTCGAGGCTCCAGTCTTCTGTCTGCTGTGAGCAGCGTCTGCGGTTTGCTGCGTTTGAAGGTGGTGGGTGGGATTTAAATCCGCACCCTCAGACTGCAGGGCCAGGAAAGAAGACGCTCTTCTGTTTTTCGGATTCAGTCATTCATTCGGTCCTACACGTATTGAATCTATTAGATCATGTGCTTGGCAGAAGGTCCCAGGTCCCTGAGACCATAACCAAAGCACTCATTTCTCCAAGTCGAAAAGGACCACGCGAATGCTAGCCTTTTCGGTGGGAAAATCCCCGAATCCAGATAAGTCCGAACAGCCTATTCATTGGTGTTTCAGCAATGGCACGTTTCAGGATCTCACAGATAAAAAAAGACAGGCAGGCAGAGACTCCACGGTCTCACCGGAAAATTTGGCTAAGGGATGCTGTATATACGAATTCCCCAAGGGCAAGACTTGGGGTGGACAGGCACACTCTCGAATCTCATAAGAAAACAATGTCCTCAGCTGAGTGTGGTGGTGCAGAACTTTGTAGGTAGCCTCAGGAGGTCACGAGTTCAAGGTCATCCTTGACTACTGCATGAGTTAGAGGCCTGCCTGAGGGGTTAGGTGAGAAGGAGTATTGACAGTGAGCTAAACACACCTCACAGTTCTGAAGACTTCTTCATGGACCTAGGAAGAAAGACGTGGACAGGCTCTGTTCCAGTTCTTCCTGGGGTGCAAACCACTAAAGGGCTCGATGGGAATGCGGGTTGGTACAGTAATGCTGGGCTGAGCTCCAGGGAATTCCAAAGCAATCTCCTAAACAGAACCACTCAAAACATTTTAAAGAGGAAATCAGGAATGATGCACTCAGGAGGCAGAACAGAAGGATAGCAGATTAAGGCTGAGGCTACTCTAGGCTACTAGAGGCCAACCTTGGTTACCCAGAGAGACCTGATCCGAGGGTAGAAGGGTAGAAGGAGGAAGGGAGGGAGAAAGGGGAGGGAAGAGTAGACTGAGGGAAGTAGGAAAAAAAAGGGGTGTGTGTGAGGTGAATATAAAAATATGAATCTGGGGATGTAGCTCAGTGATAGAACATTTGCTGACATACGCAAGCTCTGAATTTGATAGGCACTAACCCTCCTCCACTACAAAAAAGGAAAGCAGCCTGGGGATGAAAATGGTTCCAAAGGGAAGGAGCCTGGTGAGGAGGATGTTGCTATGATACAGCAGAGATGGAGCCTTGAGCATGTCAGCAAATAGTGGACCAGAAAAGAAAGGCAGACAGCATTTGAAATGAAAATCAGTAGTTCAAGAGCAACTTTATGTGAGATGGCAGTTTAGGAGAAAGACAATAGTAGGTAAGAATTGCATCAGAAAGGTAAAATATCGCACAATGTATGATCCATTAGCTAGGCAAAACTGATGTGATTCTGTGACTTTTGTCTCTTATATGCAGTGTATTCCCAGAGATATGCCATTCACTCTCTTCATTGTTGTGCAAACATTGCAGTGTGTACACAGCTATGTGCTTTAGCCTATCACAAACCTAAGCTATATGGTGTGTATCTTCAGCCAGGCCATCCTTCAGTGACGGCTGTCATTGAGCATTGCATGGCCGTGTGTACCTTCAGCTCTCTCCCCACAGAATGAGCCAACGATGGGAACTGAAGAAGCGCTATTACCCAGCATCACTTCCCAGTTTCACTTTAAGCACCAGATTTTAATATTGGACTTTTTTTTTAAGTAAAAGAATATCAGGAAGGAAGTTGATCCCATACTTTGGGGCAGAGGGAAAAGTAGATAAGTAGATCATGCCTCTGATGTTTTAGAGAGAAATCTGGAAGCTGGTTTTGGAGGGACTTTACTAACGAGACGAAAGAGGAGCTAGCTCTCTCTTGTCAAAGTGATGATCTGAGCATAGAGATAATGGTTAACTAGAAACTGAGTTTATAAAAGGCCGTGAGTTCATGACTTTGTACTAAAAATATGAGTAATTTATGGAGTCAATAAACTAGACATGCCCATCACAGATTAAGCTAAAATTCAAAAAGAAAATTTCCCCTCCTATCCCATTTCTAATGAGTATTTCTACAAAAAACCCAAAACTTTTTATCTGCATAATATGAAGTTCATCTGACCACTAACAACATTTCTCTAGATGTCTCAAATTAGATATTTTTTCAGGATATTCATGACTGACTTTGAGATCTTTAGGCTACAACATGAACAGAAATTAAAGTAATTTTATATCACTAATTTTTTTTACCAGGACATTTTGGCAAGAGTGCAAAAGTTATGGCTAAAAACTGCTTAAAAGGCTGGGCCCTAGTGGCACATGACTTTAATCCCAGCACTCAGGAGGCAGAGGCAGGCAGGTAGATTTCTGAGTTCGAGTCCTATCTGGTCTACAGAGTGAGCTCCAGGACAGCCAGGATTACACAGAGAAACTCTGTCTTGAAAACACCAACAAGAAAAAAAAAGGGATGGAGAGATGGCTCAGTGGTTAAGAGCACTGCCTGCTCTTCCAAAGGTCC
>LOJH01006550.1:60844-71904 GCA_001685095.1 Ellobius talpinus
TGAACTCAGGACCTTTGGAAGAGCAGGCAATGTTCTTAACCTCTGAGCCACCTCCCCAGCCCCGGGGGGCTATGTCTTTTAGTGGGCCCTGACCCCTTTCTCTTTCTTTGCTTCCTGGCCATCTTGAGGTAAACAGGTCTGCTCTGCCATGAACTCATTCCATGATATTCTATGCTGCCACAGGCCCAAAGCACCAGGGCCAAGTGACCATGAACTGAAATCTCTGAGCCCATGAACCTATGTCTGTAAAGTTAATCACCTCACTTATTTCATTATAGTAACAGGAAGCTCAATGAAAACTACCTTGAAAGCGTTCATCATCCTTTTTTTTTTCTTTTGAGACAGGGTTTCTCTGTGTAGCCCTGGTTGTCCTTGCTTTGTAGACCAGTATGGGCTTTTGAACTCAGAGATCTGCCTGCCTCTGCCTCCCGAGTGCTGAGATTAAAGGTGTGCACCACCATCCTGAAATTAAAAAAAAAATGTGTGTGTGTGTGGACATACAACAAGGGACAAAGGAAATTGTACAAACTTGTTAATTTATTACAAAATCTTCACTCACAGAAAAACACAAGGAAACCTTTAAACTTTTATATTTGGGAATGGAACTGGTGTCTCAGATACAAAATAATTTACACATAATCCGTACAATTTTATTCTTTTATAGAAATAGGTCATTATTACAACAGCTGTACAATTCACTACACTTCCTCTTAAAAGTACATAAAATCTTCTCTTTAGAAACATCTCAACGTAACAAAACATACAAAAAAAAGCAAAGTGCATTTTGAAAAGGAAAATCCAATCTTCAGAATCGTCAGGGGAGATCTGTGGAAAGATGCAGGGGCCTCACCAGGATGGCCGTCACGTGACTGGTTTCCCGGGAGACTTCAGCCTGCCAGGTTGCCCTGCTTGGGGACCCTCTTCCCTCATGGTCTTAGAGGTCTGTAGGGGATTCTGGAATAGGTTGTGCTTTGCTCTGAATCCACCCTTATGGTTACTATCGGTAAAGTCAACAGGAAGAGTCCAGTGTTCTGTTTAGGGTGGAAAATGGCTACCAGTGGGGCGTGGTGGTGAAGAGCCTTGGTCCACAGGGTTTGGGCCAGGGGTGTGGCTCTGCAACTTCATTACCAACAGGCTTATCTGATTGGTGGGCTGCTTTTTATGTACTCCCAGTGAAGCCATGAGACCTTATTATTTAAATAAATTAAAAAAAGCCAGAAAGTACCTAAGTTATTTCCCCTGTGCGCAGCTGTGCAAATTAAAACAAAAACAATCTTTTAAAAATAATGAAAAGAATCTCTTTATTCTCTCTCTCCAAAGACCTCTAACATAGTCCTTGACTAAAAAGGACTCATCAAGAGAGTGAAGGCCAGCTAGGGCTTGGGATCTGTGTCAGTCGGTAGAGTACCTGGCGCGCTCTCTCCTGGAGGCAGCGAGAGGTACCACCTCTGCAAATAGAGCAGGAACCCCCTTATGGGGGTACTTGGTTCCTGTCTAGTATGGCTGTAGCGGAGGCCCAAGAACTTCGGGGCAAGGGAATCATGGCCAGTATTCCTCTTCTTTCCCCCATTCTGCCAGTGCCACATTCCAGACACATTACTATGGGGAGTTCTGAAATGTATACAGGGTGTGCCAAAGCCACATAAACCTTTCTTCCCGTTTCCCACGGCTATTCCCCTCCCCCACTTCCATTGGTAAAGCTGGTTGTATCTGGACTCCAGTGTCAGGGCACTATCGGGGTGGCTGCTGGAGACCTGAGGACTCTGACAGCCGACTGACCCTGCGGGAAGGGCGTGGGGGCTGAGGCTGTGTGGGCTGGGTTGCGGCGGCGGCATAGCTCAGGGTCCCGGGCTGCTGGGAGAAGGTGGAGAGAAGGAGCGAGTCCGGCTGCTCACTGTGCAAAGACGTTGGTGCCTGTAGCAGGAAAAAGGAGAAAAGGGGTTGCGTGGCTGGCCAGTCCCTCCATTCTTCAAGCCACTTCAGTACCCCCGGGGTTTGCTGCAGATGCTGTCAGATTCTGGGACTCCCCTCAGACGGCTAGGCGTGTGTACCTGCCTGTGTGCTCGCCGGAGTGCATGATGGGGAAAAGCCAAGCTCTTCAACAGTACACTTTTGTATCGATTGTGGGTGGAGAGGAGGAGTGGGGCTCCTGGATCGATGGGCTTGGGGCTGAGGCTGCAGATAAGGTTTCTGAACCAGAGGTACATGCTATCCGTATACATCCTCTGTGTGTGTGTGGATGGTGGAGTATGAAGCCCACATAGGTTGTGGGAAGGGAAGAATCTGCGTAGACAAATGTATGCCCCTTAAGTAGGTCCCTGGTCCTGTGACTGCTTCAAATACTGCCATTTTCCAGAACCTGAAAGGAAACTTCATGATTGGAAATGCAAAAGCTTCAACCGGTCAGTCCGATTTTGGAAGTTCCGCTCTTGCCTACAAATAAATGTCCCTGTCCAATAATCAGTGCCCCAGCATCACCTCTGAGGTCTCCCAGAATACCTATCCCTGACCTTCTGCTGGGCTGTCGGTGATATGTTGGTCAGGTTCTGCCAGAAATGCCTCTGAGCGTTTCTCCAGGATGTCTTTTCCACCGGGCGCGCGCGCTCTCTCTCTCTTTGTACAGTCAGAGCCTGAGTATGTGATGTGCTAGCCCACCTCCCCGCATGCGCTCTGAGATCCCCAGGTCACGGGGATGGGATGGCTGGAGAGCTCACTGAGTCTCTGCTTTGTATCTAGAACCCAGCAGGTATTTAACTCCAGCTGCTGAAGATACGTTAAGACCTTTCCTGTTCTCACATCCATCCCCTTTTCTCTCTTCCTCATTGTTTCACGTGCCAGATTACGTCCTTGTCCTGAGATCCACAAAGTCGAAGTCGGAGTTGACACCCACCTTTCACTGTGGGTCCAGCCAGGGGGATTTGAAAATTAGACCACAGCTGATTTAACAGCTTTGGAACCAAGCGACATCCCAGGTCTTTAAGGATGCGGTTGCCACCTCTGTCTCACCATTCTTAAGATGTCTCAGCTACTGCATGCTGTCTTTTGTCCTCAAAGATGCCAAGCAGAGCAAGTAGGTGGTCCTTATTAGGGGAAGTCCACAAGGTAGGGTGAAGGATGAGCTAGAAGGGTGCCCTTGACACATGTGAGGAGAGGATGGAGATCTTTGAGAGCTTCAGGAGGGTCATTGCTCCTATCTGAAGCCCCAGGCCAGCCCACCCTTTCCTCTGGTGTGCTTGACGCTTGCTTGATAGTACTTTCTGCTTTCTGAATATGGTCTTTGTGAAATGTACCCCCGGTTTTCACAGCAAATCTTTATTTCACACTTTAATATATTTACTATATAATTTGTTTTTAAATAAGTGAGTTTTAATTCTATACTTCAATGCGCTAAAATGTATGGCAAAAACAGCCATTAATTTTTGGCTTTTTTATAAAAATATGAGCATATCAAGGTGCAAAACTGGTAAAAAAAATTACCTTTAAATAGATAGTTTCGGCATACCACCAAATGAAGCATACTGTTTACCTATTCTTAATTTCCATACTGTACATTAAGTATTAAAATTAACCAAATATGAACTTCTCTGAGGTTGTTCTCTCTACTAGGGAAGAAAAAATCCTGCAAAAGTCGAATGTGGAACACATCCTCTGCTCACTAAAGCCGCTCGGGTCTCCCTTGGGCCCCGCTGCTCACCTACCTGCAGGTAGTGCGGTGGCTGCTGCTGCGCCTGTGCTGGCTGCAGCGGTGATGGCTGGGACGTGGGGAAGCTGGGATGGAGCACCGCCTGCCCCATCAGCAGGACAGGGGTGGAGGCACTGCTGCTGGCCGGGTGCGAGTCTGGACTTGGAAACATGACCTGGCTCTGTGCGTACCTGTTTAGTTTCATGCAGGACAGATAGAACAAATCCTCTGAGAAAGAGACACTTGACACAATACTAGAAACACCAACTAGAGGGGCTGGAGAGATGGTTCAGTGGTCAAGAGCACGAGTTGCTCTTCCAGAGGATCTGGATTTGGTTCCCAGCACTCACGTGGTGATTCATAATCACCTGTTACTCCAATTCGGGGGATGTGAACCCTCTTTTACCTTCTGTAGGTACTACATGGCATATGGTTCACAGATAAACATGCAAGCAAAATACCCATATAATAAAATAAATAAATCTTAAAAAAACCCTTATTGACAATGATAGAAAAAAATGGGTCAAGTAGACTTCATCAGAAAATGTGTGCATCAAAGACAGAAAAGTAATTCCATAGACAGAAAAGTAATTCAGGCATGGGAGAAAAATCTCTCTCCATCATACATCTGATAAGGGATTGATATTCAGAATATATAAAAAATGCCTACAGCTATACCAACAACATCCTAATAATACCCAAAGAGCCCAAACAAAGTAATGAACAAATGGCTTGGACGGTCCTTTCCATCCAATGAAAAGATACAAAGGCCAATAAGCATTTGAAAAGATACACATTGTAACTAGTCAATAGGAGGGTGCCAATCAAAACTGAAATGAGCTATCCATTTATCCACTCACACCATTATGATGAAGATATACATTCATATACATGTATAAATTTTGACATATACTATGAGTAACCTTGAAGATATTATATCTATGTGTATGTACATGCACCAGAAAAAAACCCTTGTTATTAAAAATGTGGAAAAACTAAACATTTTGTATAATATTGGTGAGAGCATAAAATGGTACAACCATTCTGGAAATCATTATGGAGATGCCTCAAAAATTGAAACATGGGATTTCTAGGTAAAATGGCAGATTAAAAGCTGTCTCCATGTTACTTGGTGAGGGAGAAGAGTCAGAACAAGAAAATGTAGTCTGCTCCAAGGAGAGAAAGAACTTTGGGAATTCATAAGCAGTGGGAGCTGGAAAGCGTGGGGAAAGAGACAGTGGGTGATGCACTGAGAACTACACTGCTGAGTTGAAACAGCTCCAGGCATGTGGCTCTGAGGTAGACCAGAAGTCTCATCTAAAAGCTGATAATCTAGGCAGCCCTAAAATCCTACCTGTAGCACAAACCCACAGCTCTCACAAGCCCAGGCCCAGTTGCAGGTTTAAGTGAGCCTGATTCCTCCAAAGGACAATTCAGCAGTGGGGAGGAATTCCATCTTGTCATTCTGTATGCCTCAGAGAGCCGTGGCTGGGTCCTATTTCAGAGGGAACTAACTTACTGCTTAAAACTAAGTAATCCTGGAGGCTCCCCCAAAACGGGGCAATCCATAAACCAGGGAGCCTGATTTAATCTCCTGCAATCCCAGGGCCAGAGAGATGATCTGGAAGGCAGTTACAGAGAACAAGAGAGGCTAGATGCTGACAAGCTGGAAGGGGCAGGTGGCCAGAGACTCGGCTCTGACAGTGAGAGCATCTGGTACAGCAACCCTGCGTTCTAGGGCCAGAAACACACCTGCTCTACCGAGAACAACCCTGGGATGAAGAGCAGAACCCAGATGGACCAGTCTCTAGAGACACCTATCTGCTGTGTCTGAGGTTCCACTGGATGATTTGACATCTACCGCTATATCCTTCCAGCTGGATGACCAGTACACAAGGCTATTAGAAAGGACAGACTGGTCCTTCATGTGTACAGCCCTCAGGGCTGTGCTTGCTTTCCTCATTCTTAATGTACCTGGGAGATTCTTCTCCAACAGAACAGAAGCCCACCCAGAGAGGTACAGGCTGGGAAATCTTGGGAGGGTACAAAGTTAAGTATGGACAGCAGAGAGCTCCCCCCCATTTTAAAGAGAAACCACTTAAGTGAGCCGGCCTCAGTGGACACTGGACACTTGTCCAATAGAGCTCAACAACACCATAAACCATGAAAAGACAAGATCTCCCAAATTCTAACACCTCTGCCTCCATGCATACAATTGGCAGCTTCCATTTTTTGAGGACCCAGAAAGAAGATATTTCACAGGTGGTCCCTCCCCTTCTTTCCCTCTCCCCTCTCTCCCCCTCCCTTCTTCTTCCCTTTTTCTTTTGCCTTTTGTGATTTCTCTTCTTTGTTTTTATTACAATTTTAGTGATAGTTTTGCTTTATTACCTTTAAAAAAATCTTTTATGCTTTCAATTAAACAATTAACTCATTTTTGAGGAAGGATCTTACTATGTACCTCTGGCTGATCTGGAACACACTGTGTAATGATGGCTACAAACTCACAGAGATCCACCTGCCTCAGCCTTCTGAGTGCTGGGATTAAAGGTGTGCACCACCACACCCAAGTATTTTTTTTATTTATTATTTCCCTTCATACATTGACCTAACTCTGTCTCTGACTGTTTTTCAAGACAAGGTTTCTCTGTGTAGCTTTGGAGCCTGTCCTGGAACTCCCTCTATAGATCAGGCTGGTCTCAAATTCACAGAGATTCACCTGTCTCTGCCTCCCGAGTGCTAGGATTAAAGGCGTGCACCACCACTGCCCGGCCTGACCATTTAAAAAAAAACCCAAAACACATTCCCTTCATTGTTGGGCTAAGTCTTTTCCTTCGCCGTTTCTTCTCTTTCCTTTCTCCCCATTCCTGTGGTTTTCTCTGTCCTATACTTCTAGTATTTTCCCTTCATCTTACTGTTGTTTTAAAGGCTCTTGGTTACCTTCTTACATTCATTTGCTTCTGTCTTAAAACTTTCTCACTGTTGAAAATTATTTTTTTCTTTATTTTTAAAAATGATTTCTCTCCCCCTCTCAACACCTTCCTCCACTTCTCTTCTGGTTTATCTCCTGGTTCAGCCCTCACTGCCCTCCATTTTCTTCTTCTTCTACCTCATTCATTTACTGTTTCCACATTTGCCTTAAGTCATTTTTAACTTCAGAAAACACTCGTAGTTTTGTAAATTTTTCTGTTTTATGATGTTTGGAGATATATTAGTGATATTAACTGATTTTAAATGTAGTTTTATATCTTCTATAATCTGTTGATGTTGCTATTTCAGTAGTGTTTTCTCTCTAAGTAGTAAAAGGATTGAATCCTTAGAAGTAAACTTCCTGGGGCCAGAGAGTTGAGACAGTGGTTAAGAAAGCTTGCTGCTTTTTCTAGAGGACCCAAGTTCAGTTCCCAACACCCGCATCTGGGAGTTTAACTTTCTGAAACTTTGGCTACAGGGAATGTGACACCTCTTCTGGCCTCCGTAGGTATCTGCTCACACACGTGTACACACACACACACACACACACACACACACACACACACTAAACAATAAGTGTTTGAAAAGACTGTAGGAAGACTGGAGAGATGGGTCAGTGATTAAGAGCACTGCCTGCTCTTCCAAAGGACCTGGGTTCAATTCTCAATACCCACATGGTGCCTCACAACCATCTGCAACTCCAGTCCCAGGGGACCTGATTCCCCCTTCTGACTTCCCCAGGCACCAGGCATAAACATGGTGCATAGATATCCATGCAGGCAAAGCACTCCTTCACATAAAGTTGAAAAAGAATAAAAATAGTCTTAAAAAGAGCAGGCTGCTGTGTGGTAGGAAGCCCTTTAAATAAAGCCAGAAGCGATCCCCAATCCTAAAGATGCAACTTCACAGAGCAGCAGCAAGAGAAAGCAGCAGACTCGTGCACGTGGCAGCAACCACTCCATCCTTCCAGCAGGCTCATCACTGCTTAGAAAGTTCGGAAGACGCAAAGGCACAGCCTCCTGAATTGAAAGCTAGGGAAATAAATGAAATGCTAAATGAAGCGTTCAGAAGTTGCCCAGCAAAAAATGAAAATAAATAAATAAAAAAAATCCCAAAGAAAATACAAACAGATTAATTCAGTTTAGGATCTGGGAAGAAAAACCAGCCACACAGAAGAGTCAGTAAAGCAGACAACTAACTCAGCTGTGTGGGCAGAGCAGTTTAACAGGGAAATTGAGATTTTGAAGAAAACTAGAAATGTATAAATCAAATGAGAAGTGTAGAGAGATGTGTAACCAAGGTGCTGGACCAAGGGGAAGAAGCACAGTCAGGGGTGGAGGACACAGCTGGGAAAATACCGATTCAAACTTCAGTAAAGAAAAATAAAGCAGAACAAGTGTGGCCACGATGCCCAGAGCTCTGGGGAGTGATGAATAGACTGGGTCCATGAACCCAGGGCAGGAGACCGAGATAAAAATCACAGACATGGAGAATCTAGTTCATGGGATTATAGTGGAAAAGATTCCAAATATGGAGAACATGAGGGCCACCAGGAACCACAAATAGAAATGAGTAGAAAAGAATCTTTCTGCAAGATAATATAGTCAAGTTGTTAATATAAAAAGCAAAGAAGCCATATTAAAAGTTGAAAGGGAAAAGTGCCAACTTACATCAGAAGATCTAACCTCCCATCAGGATCTTCAATGCCAGGAAAGCTTAGGACAATCTATTTCAAGCCCTGAAACTAAATAACTTTCAACCAACATTCCTAAATTTAGTGAATCTATCTTTTTGCATTGATGAATAATTAAGGACATTTCAAGATAGCCACAAACAAAGGTAATTCATGACCATTGGACTGGTTTTGGATTCTGCTGTTGTGATAAAACACCCTGATCCAAAGCAACAAAGAGGAGAAAGGATGTATTTAGTTGACAATCTCAGGTTACAGTCCATCACACAAGGGAGGTCACAGTGGCTCGGAGCAGCTGGTCACATCCCATCCATAGGCAAGAGCACAAGGAACTAAATGCATGTGTGTTTAGTTGTGTGCTCTCTGTGCCTAACTGGACTTTTCCACTCTAACACAGTTCAGAATTCCCTTTTTTAAGAAGACCCATAGTGGGCTGGGGCTTCTCACGTCAATTAATTTAATTAAGACAGTCTTCTACAGATACAGCCACTAGCCAACCCAATGTCGACAATTCCTCATTGAGACAGTTTCCTGAGGTTATTCTAGGTTGCATCAAGTTGATAATCAAAGCCAACCATCAAAACTCCTGGCCACCACTAACTACAAAAGACACTAAAGGAACACTGTGTGCATGGGAGGAAGATAGTCTTAATCACAACAACAAATGAAAGAATAAATCTTATGAGATGACCAGATGAATAAAGAAATGTTAAGAACGCCATCATGTTGAACAAAGCAAATCAGCAAAACTTAATTCTGAAGGAAAGAATAAACAACAATCCAACCAAGCAGAAACAATCAGCGAAACTCCAGGAATTAGTAACCATCTCTCAACCGTAACCTTAAATGTGAATGACCTCAACTCATCACAAATAAAGAGATATGGATTTGTTGGCTGGGTTAAGAAAACAGCTTGCTGTTAAGATCCAGCTTGGTGTTGCTTCCAAGGAATACACCTTTCTAGCCAACACATGCACAGACTGAGTGTGGAAGGATGGTAACGAATCTAGGGAGTGTGTAAAAGTGGGAAAGAAGCTGGTGTCACTATTCTGATAGTGGATAGTCGTCAAACCAAAATTATAAGAAATAAAAAGACCACTATATATTAACAAAGAAAACAATATATTAAGAAGATATAGTCATCATAAATATATTCACCAAATGTTGGGACTCCCAATTTCATAAAACAAACACTAGTGGACATTAAAGGTCATTGGGTATGTTCTCATGCAGTAATAGTGGGTGACTTCAGTATTTCACTTTTATCTTCAGATAAGTCATTTAAACTACAAACCAGTGAAGAATCTCTACAATGAAATGACACCACACAGAGTAGAGAGATAGACCAGCAGTTAACAGCACTTATTGCTATTACAGAGGACTGTAGTTACGTTCCCAGCACCCATGAGTACCTCACAACTGTCTGCAACTTCAGCTCTAGGGAATCTGGTGCCTTCTTCTGGGTTCTGCAAACACTGTGCACAGGTGGTATATACTCTCACTGATAAATATGTAAACTCATAAATATTTTTTTTAAATCTTAGAAACCACGTCTTGAGCTGGTTATGGAGGAACAATCATCACAGCACTTGGGAGGCGGAGGCAGGTAGATTTTCAGGAGCTCTGGGACAGCCAGAGTTACCTAGTGAGACCTAGCCCAAAACAAATATATAAACCCACAAAGCCCCAAACACCGTATCATAGACTAAATGGATTTAGTAAATATCTACAAAATATTTTATCTAGCATATGTGGTATTCATACTTTTCTCAGCAGCTTATGGAACTTTCTTTAAAATAGAATATTTATGTTCTATTTTAAAGGCCATAAAGTAAGTCTTATGAATACAAATAATTTGAACAATTTCTTGTATTTAAAAGACCATAATGGAATAAACTAGCAATCAGTAGCAATAGAATTTCTAAGAATTACAGATACTTGGAGAGTTAATAAAACATTCATGAATGATTGCTGGGTTGCTGAAGAAAGGAGAGGAAAAAAATTCTAGGATCAAATGAAGATAAAAACACAACTTATCAATATTTGGGGTACAGGTAAAGTCATTCTAAGAGGAGAATTCATAGCTATGAGGGATGACATTAAAATTCCAGAGATTTCAAATACATTTCTTAATGATGCACCTCAATGTCTTAGAAAAACAAGAATAAGCCAAATCCCAAAGCAGTAGGTGGAAAGAGGTAATCAAGATTAGGACAGAACTTTATGAAATGGAAATCAAAAGAACATAGAATCAATTAAATAAAATGATAAGCAAGATTGACTAAAGAAAGAAAGAGAACCCAAATGAATGTAGTTAGAGATAAAAAAAGATGTTAAAATCAGTTTCAATTAAATTCAGAGGATCATAGGGAATACTTGAAAGGCTTATAGTACAGACAAAGAACCCTGGGAAAATCTAGAAGAAATGGATAGATTCCTACAAGCATACGACCTACCAAAATTAAATCAAGCATATATAAACAAGATAGACAGATCCACAGCAGTCAACAAGAATTAAACAGGAATTAAAAGCATACTAACAAAGAAAATCCCAGAACCTGATGCATTTGCTGCTAACTTCTACAAGTCTTTAAAGAAGAGCTGATGTCAATATTCTTCAAACTGTTTCATAAAAATATAAAGGGGTTTTGATGGGCATTGCATTGAGTCTGTAGATTGCTTTTGGTAAGACTGCCATTTTTACTATGTTAATTCTAC
>LOJH01006551.1:0-11540 GCA_001685095.1 Ellobius talpinus
GTGGGTGTGAGCAGGCTGTGGGTAAAAGGCACATAGACACATTGTACAGAATAGTATTGGATATTTATTACTTAAAGAAGGGGGGAAAGAAAGGAGAGAGAGAGAGAATGGGAAGAGAGAAGAAAAGGAGAGAGACAGGAAGGGGCCCTAAGAGAGAGATGCGCACGTGCACCAAGAAAAAGAACAGAGAGAGATCCAAGATGGCGGGGGAGGAGGGCAGGGGTCGCCGGGAGTGGGCATGGCTTGTCTCTTAAAGAGACGAAAACCGTAACAGATAGTAATCGCCAGGTCTCTTGCCTGTTAGAACATCAGTGAGGTCCCATTTCAGCCCCTTTCCTTCCCTCTTGGGTCCCCCATTGTCCTTTCCCTGGAGACTTCCTTTGCTGATGATTTTGATATTCTCCTCCTGTCACTCAATCAAACGCTTGCAGATCTTAACCACGATTCCTCAGTTTTTTGCTCTGATGCCTAAGAAATGTAAGGGTGTCGCTTCCCTCTCCTCTTTGACCCTCGACACCACCCCTACTTCCTGTCTAGGTCCATCACTATTTGTGGGGGATCTCATTGCTACACTTGTCTGTGCTGCTCTAAGCTTAGTCTGTTGGAAGGTGTGGCCAGCCAGTTCCCTCCTGTTTCTGCCTTTTGTTTTCTTGGGAGTTTAGACTTACCCGTGTTGTTGATCTGGTTGCTAACTTAAGGACTTATGTATTTATCCCCAAACTCTTCCTGCTCTAGATGGCTGCTTTGGTTGTTTGGGACACCAGGTGAATTCTGTCTCAGCCCTGGTGGTGTCTTCAGTAAATCCTGCTCCTCAGCCTACTCTAGTCTGGACTTGTTGCCCTCCACACTTGGGACCTGGCTGTCACCTGGGCTGTCAGTCACCATTAGCCATGCTTCCCTTCACCTCTCTCCTGCTCTCTGTCTTCTTATGGTGTTGATTTGGGGATACTGGCACATAGTCTTGCTGGAAATTGGTACTGGGGTGGCATGTTGTCAGAGAACTTGAACTGGGCTTCTAGTTAGATATTTAGTTTTTGGATACTGGCGCATACCCTTGCTGGGAATTGGTACTGGGGTGATATGTTGTCAGAGAACTTGAACCGTGTTTCTGGTTCTTGATTGCTCCATTAGCTGAGCATCATGTTCCAGATTGGCAGCCCCTTCCTCCAGGGCACGGAATGGCTCCTAGGGCTGCAGTTAGGAGGTTTGAATCTCTGCCTGAACCATTGTGGACAAACTATTTCCTCTCTCTAGCAGCTTTCTGGGTCTTCTTTGTCCCCAATGTCCTGAGTCTTCAAGGACTCCACCTTGATGCTACTTTCATTTTGCCTATTACATTGAATATTTACTGAATTCTTCCCATCTGAAACTGTCCTTCAGTTCTGGAACATTCTCTCAGATTACACTATTTTGATGTCTGTTCTTTGGTTTTCTTTGACCTTCCAGAACTCTATTTAGATAGCAGCCCAGGAAGCCTTTCGTCTTTAATTTTCTTATCTTTTCTATTTGCCATCCCTTTGCTTCTTGCTCTGTATTCTAGGAGATTTCATCCACTTGTAATTCTACATTTCATCATCTATTGCATTTTTAATTTGCAGAAACTATTGTAGAGGTGAAGCTCTGTCTCCCACATGGGGACATGGTGCTGCCAAGGATGGTGGGAGACCTTGACAGGCAGCCCACTTAGTGGGCTGGAACCCCAGCTCTGATGGTCTGGAGAAAATTTTTCAGTTGATGTTTTTGTTCTCCAGACACCTCGTATGAAGTGGGAAGCATCCTTACCTACCGATCTGCCTCAAGAGCCATGATGATTGTGTGAATCCTGGAGGCAAGGGGCCTGCAGGCATGTTCCACTGGGACCACCCCAGTGTCCAGCCATGGAAGTGGTGCAACAATCGTAAACTTAAGTCATTATGAGAGTTATTTTGGTAACTCGATTGCACGGTTCTTGAATATGAACTTCATAGATAGCAATATTGTGTTGCTATATCGAGAGCCATGGCGGCGGAATGGAAACTTGGCGAGTGCTCTGGTCTCCCTCACTGTGGAGACTCAACCTCTGCCAATGTCAGTTGGTTGTGTTCTGTTTTGATGGGTTTGCAGGCTGCTGCTGAATACGGGTTACCAGTGGGAATAGATGGGATTGCTGGGAACATGTTGGCCACTTCCCCTGGATGTTTCCTCAGCCATACTCTTGTTCCCCTGTGACTGGTGTCCCAAGGCCTGGGAGTCAGGAACGGAGTTGGCTGCAGCTGCAGAAGCTGAGTATTTACCACCAGGTCCCCCCTTCTCAAGACTTCCACTCATCCACCAGTGGGCTGCAAGCCCCGCCCAGCTTGGCAGGCAAAGTTTTGATTGGACAGTAGCGTAGACTAGTTGCTGCTTCCTAACAGCGAGCGTAGGCACATGGGGTTTGAAAGCATGCTGCTAGTGGGACCCTTGTTTAGGTTCTGCATTGTCTGGTGTTGGCACCCTCCCCACTTTCATGAATCTGCCCCAGCCCGAAGCCGTAGGTTTTCTGGCACCAAGCTTTTTAAAGCAATCTTTGCTTCTGGTGAGATGACAGCTTACCTGCCTGGCCTTCACCAGATGCTGCCAGGCTGACCTTAACTCGTTTGCTAAATGTTTGAGGGGGTTCAGGCCAGCTTCGAGGAAGAGTACCATGGAAGCAGCCTTTGGAGGCTCCAGGAAAGGCCAAATCGATGTGTGGTCCTTCAGCGCTGCTCCAATGAGGCCTTTTGTTTTGCAGCCCTGGTGACTTAAACCCAGTTGATGGACTTGGGCAGGAGGGGGCGGGATCAAAACAAACCCAGCAACAACCAAACAAACAAGGAAGGCCAGCCTGTTCCTGCTGAGTGGGAAGAGTAGGGCTTGAAGACAGCCAAGGATTTGAGTTTCCTTCCTGTGGTAGCTGCACAATTTTAGCTGAAGTATCTGCCTTTGTCGTGTGCTGGTCCCTTCTGTCTGTGATGTGTGATATTAGCAACTTGGTGTACACCTGGTGCTGTTAGGGATGCAGTGACGTCACTAGACCTTTGAGTCAACATTTGTTCCTTTCCTCTATTCAAAATAAACTGTGTGTGGTGGTGGGAGCTAGGGAGATAGCTTAATTGGTAAAATCCTTGTGAAGGCCTGAGTTCAGTCCCCAGAAATCACACCTTAAAAATAAAAGGCCGAGCGTGGTCCAGTGTGCCTATAGTCCCAGCATTGGAGAGACATAGACTGTTGGATCTATAGGGCTGGTTCGCTAGCTAGCTGAACCTATTTGGTGAGCTCTCGGACAGTGAAAGATCCTATTTGTTTGTTTGTAGAGCCATTTGAGGAACACCTGAGATTGTCTTTGGTCTCCACACACATATGCACATGCGCGCCTGCACTCATGTAAACATGTATACATGTATACACACATATGCACTTATGCATGCAAAAATAAAGGGGGTGTTTCTTCCTTTCTTTCGGTGTGGTGGTCCATATTTTCACAGGAACTCAGCTGGATTAGGTGAGTGACTTATTCATTTAGGCAGTGTTTGGGGTTTGTGCTGTATCGCCTCCGATTTAGACCATGTGACTGAGTGTTGATAAGCACTAAGTGTCTGATTGAGGCCTAAGTCATTGGTGGGTAGAAGAGATACTGGGGCTGAAGGATGCGGATGGTGGCCTGAGACAGGTCCCTATGTCAGGTGGGCGTGGGCAGAGTAAGGGGCTGTGAGATGTTAAGGCGCGTGTGTAGGAGTGTGCGTAGGAGTGTGCTTCAGACATCCGGGGGTGGCCTGTCCAGCCCAGGACAAAGACAACATGGTGATGTGGGTTCAGAGCTTAGGAAAAGGGCTGTGAACTTTCGGCCTCTGTCTCTCCTGCAGCCATGCCTGGATGGAGGCCAGCATTCCTTCATGTGCAAGTGCTAATGTGGGTGCCACCGGCTTCAGAACCCAGAGGGCTTTTGAGAGTGACATGCAGGAGATTTTGCATCCTTACCTGAGTCTACAAAATCACAGTCATAATACACCTAGAATCCCCCTTGAGCATCCCAGTGGAAAATGGGACCACATGCTTGAGAGCTCAAACGCAGGGCAGCTACTTCCTTGTGCTCCTCATTCAAAAGGCTCTTTGAGGTCCAGCTCTGAGGTCCCTGGTAAGTCAACAGATGATGTCACGGCTACCATGAATCGTGTCCATTATAACTCAGTGCTCTTCAGTCATGGGAAGAATCCAAGATAGGGACATGATGATGATGACCCTTTGGATGACACCATGGAAAATTACTTAATGCATCAGGTGTGCGTGCTGCAATTTTTGTTTGTTTTTCAAAACACGGACTGTTTTCCAGTCAGCCTGGCTGGAGTCCTTTGGGCACTGAGGGGTAGAAAAGGACTTGGCCCTTTTGAGATATGCGCCAGCAGAGGCAGCTGTGGACACAACGGTAGGGTCCTGAACTAGGGCTCTGTGTCAGGTGTTCTGATGTTGAGATGGGAAGAATGGATGGAAGCTGCTGGAAGGAAGGGAGTCTGCTTGCCTATGGATAAAACTGGTAGCAGTGAGGCTCATGGACTAGACCTTAAGGCTGCCTTGGGAGCGTAGTTGTGGAATCCTGTCTTACAATGCCCAAAAGCCGAGGCTGAGGCACTGGAGTTCCATCTATCAAAGCACTGGCCCAGGGTTCTGGCCATTGTCTCTGCACTCAAAAGTCTGGGATCCACTTCTTTCCACGGGGGCTTTTCTAGAAAGAGCCTTCCCAGCCGTGGATACACAGAATACAGGTTAGCTGAGATGCAGTCATACAGACCTGGGGTGACTTAGTGTGTTGGGGTACAGAGAGTACCCCAGTTATCCTCCCCCCAATGCCCACCTCCCCCATTCTAGGCAGATCTGTACCCTAGCTGGGAAGGCATATGTGTCAGGCATCTGGGTTACGGAGGATTGACCTGATGGGAGAAGTGAAGTTGACATTGATGGCACGTTTACTACCACGTTGCTGTTGCCATCATTGAGTGTCTGTATGACAGGAACACCATGGGGTGTTTTATATTGAAGTCTCCAGTAACCATCTGAGCAGAGGAGCTACCTCTATTTTTCAGAAGGGAAATGGAGGCTGTCTGAATTCTGGTTCAAGATTCATGGCGCCATGACCCGTTCATGGCAGGGTCAGAATCTGACTGTAGGTGCATCTCAGAAACCTGTACTTTCTTCACTAAGCCACACCAGTAGTCCCCCACTGAGACTGTGTTTGGTTCTGTGAGTGACGAGCTGCTGGCACTGGCTTGACATTCCTGTCTGGACCTCAGTTTCTCCAGTATACTAGGCTGGGTCAGAGCCCACATAGGGAGCAGTATTACCATGTGGCTGTGGACCCAGCAGGACGAGGCAGCAGTACTGCATGCCTGAGCGCCTGAGGCGGGTTTCATGGTTTCAGATCCCTCGTATAAAATGGGATAGTGTTGCCTTGAATCCCTGCCGACCTTCTGTTACTTGACCTCTCTGCGGTGCTTAACCTGACGATTTGTATTCTTTGTTTTCCTCATTGCCACAAAATACCTGACAAATCAACATGAGGAAGGGAGGGTTTGTTTTGGCCCATGGTTTGGGGGTACAGTTCATCATGGTAGGGAAGGCCTGGTAGCAGGAACATGAGGCAGTTGATCTTGTGACATTCGTAGCCAGGAAGCAAAGAGAAACGATCGCTTTCTTTTTTGTTCAATAAGCCCAAGACCAAAGTCCATGGAGTGGCATTGCTCACATTCAGGGTGGGTCTTTTCCCTTATTAGCCCAGTCTAGACACTCCTCACAGATATAGGCTTATCTCTAGGTATAGGTCCTGACAAGTCGACAATATTAGCCATCACACTGATAACTGGAAATGGTTGGTGTGTTATACCGTTTAGGAAGAAGCATCAAGAAAGGTACCCATGCAGCTTCCGACCCAGGTATCTTCAATGTGGAGGGCCAGGTTTGATTGCAGAGAATACTTCAGTTCTTAGATTCCTAAGCCGTGGTGCTCCTGGCTCTCAGGTGTGGTGCTCCAGAGGCTCTCCTGATTATCCCCATGCTGTCCAGCCTGACCACTGCTGCCACCAGACGAGAGACCTTTCCTGCCCTGGCATTAACTACCATTCTTGATGGTGTGTGACTCTGTCTATAAAGTTGGTGAGTGCTGCCCTTCCTCCAGACTGACATTGTAAAAGGATACACGTAGAGCCCCCACACTTGGTTGAAGCTCCTCTCACCCCTGTTCAGCATTCTCTGTCTGACACTTGTCACCCTTATGACACAAAGCATTTGTCTTTGTGTGTATGGTGTATAGGTGTGTACATGTTTATATATGTATGTGATGTGTGTGTGTGTGTGTGTGTGTAGGCCAGAGGTTGATGTCTTCCTCAATTTCTCTCCACCTTATTTTTTGAGGCAGAGTCTCTCCCTGTGATATGGAGTTCACTGATTCATCTATGCTAAGTGCCCAGAGAGCTCTAGGGACCCACCTGTCTGTCTCCTCTCAGCACTCATATTAGAGGTGTAGACCTTCACACCCTGCTTTATGCATGAGTTTTAGGGATCTGAACTCAGGTCCTCGTGCCTTTCTCAGGAATGCTGTTACTGACTGAGCTATCTCCCTAGTCCTGGCATAGATGTTTAGCAGCATTCACAAAGTCATACTATTTCTTTAGTCAAATCCATAGGGGATAATGCACTGTTGAGTCAAATGAGACACACCCCTCCCTCCATCAGTGGTCCAGCTGCAAAGTCAGGTAGGTGCTGCCCATTGTCCTAATCTGGAGGCAGGGTGTTTGTATGTGATTTGACTACTCACCTGCCGCAGGGAAATCTTTATGGTTATGCAAAGGGCTTGAGAACTCCAGACTTCTACCTTGATGACCATAGATATCCTCCACTCATCTGTGAGTCATCCAGTGTAGCCAGGGCTGGAACATAAGGTTAAAAGGTTGCCTGAAGAGTTTACCTGAAGAGGGAAGAGACAGTGCTGTCCTGTCTTAAATGGAAGTCTTTACCCATGACCAGTCACACATGGAAGCCAGGTTTGGTGTGAGGGCTGTCCTCAGGTCTCCCCAGGTACTTACCCCTCGGGCCTGCTGGAGAGCTGCACCAGCCTCAGATAACACTTGCCTGGTGTGGCTGTACAGCGTCTAGGACAGTTACCTGTTTATTCGCCTATACATCTCTATAGCACTGCTTGTTTTTACGTGACTGTCGGACCACATAGCCTCTTTTCTGGGTCACCAGTCTTGTCTTCTCCTGTTTCTCTTCCATCATCCTACCCGCTCTTAATCTCGGGCCTGCCTGTCATGGAATCTATAGGTACCCGTTGCCGCACTGTGTAAGATTGCCATCTGCCTTGCCTGGTGTCTTCTTAGACATACTGGGTGGCCCTTCCTGGCCTCTGGGGGGAGACGAAGCCTGCTCTGCTCTTGGCAGTCACCTGGGCTCTTGTCACTTCCGTGCCTGATCTCTATTCTTAGCTGCTTGTTGGAAACTGACTGGTCCAAGGTGGCCTGGAGCTGGTGGCCAGCAGCATCTGTGGAGTGGGCATGCCAGACCCTGCTGAGCAGTGGGATGCAGCTTCCTTGCACCCTTCCTGGGGACACATTTGCCAATTTCCAGACAGAGCTGCCCCGGGTGAGGCTCTTCCTGAAAGGCTACCTCATGATGAGATAGTATTTTCTCAGGGTGGGTTCTGAGAAAAGTGATGGCCTTGGCTCTTGTTCAACATTTGGGGTCAATTTTTTTTATTACATTTTATTGGTTTTCTGTATGTAGCAGGGGGTGGGGTGTACATGTCACAGTGCATGGGTGGGGGTCAGATGACCTCTGGCAGGAGTCAGTTCTCTCCCTTCACTCTGTGTGTCACAGGTTGCCCAGCATGGGAGTAAGTGCCTTTACCTGTCCATTCTTCTCACCCAGGCCTGAGGTGGATTTCAAAGTCTGGGTTTCCACTTGCCGCCTTTTGGGAGTAGGTTTCTGTCCTGGAACACTATTTTCATTATTCCCTCCAGCAATAAAAAAATGTGAGAGGAGAGGGAGACCTGGGAATCAGACCAGAGCAAGGTCTTCTCAGCCCCTCCCTCTACTGGCTTGGGTCACAGGGTGAGCATTTTCTGGTTACTTAAGGGCCCCAAGGTATTCTGGCTGGAGGGCGTAGCCAAATGGCTGAACTTCCCGGAAAGAGGGACTGCAGGGTAAGACTTAGCGGCCTTAGGAAACCAGGGAGGGGTGGATCCGGGACTCAGCTGTGTCCTCAAACGCTGAAATGGTTCCAGCAGGAAGGGTCTTGGTGCCGTCAGGAGAGCTTGATATCTGAGCTCCAGCCCTGGCTCCTCCCCTTGGCAGCCAGGTGCCTTCCGCCCTCTTTGCCTGTCAACAAAGAGCACCCTGTGACCAGTCTGTGCTCTTCCAGTTCCCTGTGGGGCTTCCCTCCAGGGGGCACCTCCCCTGTGGGAATTTTTGGGTGCTCTCCAGCTGAGCCCTCAGACTTCAGGCCAGTTCTTACGTCAGGCAGAGTCATACTCCAGGGAGAATTTGGTAACCTCTGGAGGGGTTTGCGGTTTCATGACTTTAGGGGTGCTTTTCTCCCACCACAGGAGGTGGCGGGGGGTGAGGTGGAGGCCCCGGGAGCATTTAATACCCTCCCAGACACAAATCAACCCCTGGTTGGGAATGATCCCCCAATACCAGGGGGTGAAGCCCTGTCCCTTGCAGGACACCTCACATTGCAGGTGTCGGAGATATACCAGAACAAGAATGTCTAACAGTCCCCAGGTGAGCCTTCTGTCCCTGCACTGTGCTGGGAACTGGGAAGGGGGATGCTTTCAGCAACCAGAGTCCCAGCTACCATTGTTCCTGTGGTCCTGAGTTGCCAAGATGTGGAAAGGGTCTGACGAGCATTTCATGACTGGTCGGGACCCGTGCTTTGTTCCCACTTCTGTTTCCGTGTGGATAAACTGAAACTCAAGGAATAGCGTTCCTGCAGAGCATGTGGAGCTCTTCCCCCTCACCCCCCCATATCCTGGTTTCCCTCCCAGGACTTGTCGGCAGGAGTGCAGGGCTTGAGTGGGCATTGTGGCCTGAGCAGGTCATTGTATGCCACATCTCCTGTAAGACAGATGGTATGACAGCCTGGTGTCAGCTTGACATTCAGTCTTGGCACTGTCCTCAGTGCCTGAGGCACTGGTTTATAGAGTAGTGCTGGTCACTTGAGCAGGCTCCTCTCTCTCTCTCTCTCTCTCTCATATACACACACACACACCTTGCTATGAGACATCTTTATAAAGAAGCTGGGTGTGGAGGCACATGCCTTTAATCTCAGCACTTGGGAGGCAGAAGCAAGGAGATCTCAAGGCCAGCCTGATCTGCGTAGTGAGTTCCAGGACAACCAGGGCTATATAGAAAGACCCTGTCTCAAGGAACTGCCAACATCCCTGCCACCCCCCAAAAGAGGGGTCATCCCAAGTGGTATGTGTGGGTGTTACATTCCTGCCTCGAAGTTCCTCACTTATGCATGACTGGCTCTTCTGTTTGGAGCCTGTGACTGGTGGCTACAGGGCTCCTCAAAAGACCTGTTTCCGTGTGGTTTGGCCCGAACAGAACAAGAGTGGATTGGGACAACTCTTCTTGGGTGCTGTGATGATGTCATAAGTAAGCTGACCTTTGAACTCTTGCTAATAAACTCCCACAGCACAGAGCTCCTTTGTCAAAGAGACTTTACTGGGTTCTTCCAAGACTGGTAAAGCCGGACCTTCAGGAGAGCAAGGGAAGGGTCTGCTGACCTGCCTTTTACCCAGACTTCGGTGACCCCCATCCCAGAGCTGTCCCGGAAGCTCCAGCTGATTTCCTTTACCCTCTCTGGTGACGTCCAAGAGAACACATTCTTTTATCACTGATTGACACAAGGTTCAAGAACATAGGCATCAGCCTCAAACGGCGGGGCCATTCTGGATCATCTAAATAAGATTTAGCTGTCAGTTCCAGAGAACCCCAAATCACAGTATTATAAACAGAAGAACATTCCTGTGCATGCAGTCTAAAGCAATGGGGCAGGTCCCTTCCAAAACCTGCAGGGACCCAGGCCCCTAGCTCCTACCTCATAGTTCTGCCATACCCTCCAGCCCCCCCGTATGGAATTATTTTTAATAATGGGTGTTGGGTCCCCTGGAACTGGAATTATAAATTATAGACAGTTGTGAGTTGCCATGTGGATGCTGGAAATTGAACCTGGATCCTCTGGAAGAGCAATCAGTGCTTTTAACCACTGAGCCATCTCTCCATTCCCCAGCCTCCGTATGGCTCTTGATCTTATGGTCCAATGTGACCGCTGGAGCTCCAGCCCTTATGTCAGCGTTTGAGGGAGCAGGTTGGAAGGAAGGAAGATAAGGGTTGGGGTAAATGCCAGTGTTTTGTGGAAATTTTTTGAAAACTACCTTGTAGCACTCTTGCCCTGATCTCATTGGCTGAAACGTAATTAACAAGACACTGCAAAGGAGACTGGCTAATGGAGTTCCCCTGTCATGGAGGAAAGTGAGAAGGCAACTGTGGGGTGCCCAAGGCAAGCAGCATCTCTCTGTAACCCCCAGCTCCGACAGCAGGGCCTCCATCCAGTCCTGGCCTCTTTACATCTTAATCTTCTCTGGCTGCAGCCAGCATTGACAGATGGCATGGCTGTGACCTGGTCTGGCACAGCATGGGAACTGTTCGTTACTTCCACCGTGTTCCATCGTGGGCTGTTGACGTTCTGCCTCACAGGTGCTACAGAGAGTGGGGTGAGCTGAGGACATGCCGGCCGGGAAGGGGGTTCCCTACATTTTTGCCTCCTTCATGTCGCTTTCTCAGGTCTGTGATCACAGTGATGGGAAAGTAACTCATATTCGGGCTGAGGAGATGGCTCAATGGGTACAAGACTTCTGCACAAGCCTGAGGACCTGGGTTCTAGTCCTACCACCTACATGAAAAACCTATACCCGCAGCACTCAACCTACACCATGTGGGTGACAAGGGTGTGGCAGCCAGCTGGCTCCCTCTGTGCAGCTTGTGTGGTTCAGTGCTGTCTGTGAGTAGCCCTCAGCCATGCTGCTTGTTGCCCCATGGAGCCTAGGGGGTCTGTACATTCAGAGGACAAGGGACTTGACCAAGATTACATGGTCAGTACAAAGATACCCAGGTAGTAAGGACAAGGCTTCCATGCACCCAGGTGTTTGTGACTTGATGTAGGAGCTAAGCTATGTGTCCACCTTAGGGGATGGCAAAGGGGTATTGTACTCACTGAGAAGGTCTGGGCAATGCCATGGAGACTTATTCCACCTCCCATCAGCACAGGATTCTTCAGAGTCATGACTGAGTTTGAGGATGTGTGTGCCAGCTCTGTCTCCTGCCAGCTGATTGCCTCCTGGGCTGCAGTTGTACTCCCACCACCTTCATTAGCTACTTTTTGTTTGTTTGTATTTTGTTTTTTGCTTTGTTTTGTTTTTCGAGACAGGGTTTCTCTTTAGCTTTGGAGCCTGTCCCAGAACTAGCTCTTGTAGACCAGGCTGGCCTCGAAC
>LOJH01006551.1:12027-25539 GCA_001685095.1 Ellobius talpinus
TGTTGGATCCCCTGGAACTGGAGTTACAGACAGTTGTGAACTGCCATGTGGGTGTCAGAAATTGAACCTGGGTTCTCTGGAAGAGCAGCCAGTGCTCTTAACCACTGAGCCATCTTTCCAGCCCCTACTCTGGTCTTTTACACTGTTTTAAGGGTTTGAACCCAGTTCCCCAGGCTTGTTCAGCAAGTGCTCTTACCCAGCGAGCCTCTCCTCAGTCCCTGTATCAGTTACTTTCATATTACTGTGATCACAATGCTCGAGGGGGCAGCGTGAAGGAGGATGGACTGTTCCAGAGAGTGTAGATGTGACCGCTTGGTCCTTTGTGCTTGGGTGGAGCCTCAGGAGACAGGCATGTGGGGAGGAGGCACTGCTCAACATGTGATGGGTGGGAGGCAGAGATAGAGGAAGGGACTGGGGACAGGTATAAACCTCAAAGGTGCGTCCCCAGTGACCTACTTCCTTTATTTAGGTCTCGGACCTTCATGTTTCCGGAGCCTCCTTAAAATAGTGCAGTAGCTGGGAATGAAGTATTCAGCACGTAAGCCTGTGGGGGACCTTTCATATCCAGACCACCACCCCCTCCCACATGCTGTGCTATGGACTGGACACAGGCATGGTTGAAGCCCTTGGGGCTGTGCAGCCTACCCTACTTCGTGAGGTCCAGGCTGGTGAGGGACCGTTTAGCAACAACAACAAACGAAGAAGGGGGAAAGAAGAGAAAACAGAATGCTTGAACAGCCCTTTGAAACTCCCAAAAGGGAGCCTGGAGTTTAGCCCAGTGAGACTTGTTTCTGGCATTTGAGCTCCAGAGCTGTAAGATACATTTGTGTTGTTTTAGGCCACCGTGTTTGGGGCAATTTGTTGCAGTAACAAGCGGAAAAAGGCAGGAGAGACTCTGTGGTCAGAGAAAGTTTCTCCGAGGGGATGAAACGATGGAAACAAAGGAGGCAAAACTTCTAGAGAAAAGTACCATGGGCAGAGGAAATTCTAAGAACAAAGGTCCTGCAGCCAGGAAGCTCTTGACCGGGTCAGTGTAGGTGGCCAAGTCCTTTGGTCAAAATGAAACTTCTGACCTTTGTCCCGCAGACTCTCGATCAGGCTATCTTCCTCATGGTTTTTCCTTTGGTGCCGAGAGCTCTTTCATCTCAGAAAACTGCTTGTGTCTCAAGGGGCGGCTCTGCTGTCATTTCTCCGAGAGCCCTCGGTGCCCTCTGCTGTTTCTAGCTCTTGCCTTGCTTGTCCCTCGGTGCCACTTGCTGGTTATACCTGTGGCCTCTGCTGGGCAGCTGCCCAGCGTGAAACCTGGCTCTCTTCCACTGCTCTCTTAATTGCCTGATGCCCAAGAGGCAAAATATTTGTTAGAAGAATGTTGGCTCCATCAGAAGTGTGGATGTGTTCATCTCCCTTTGGACTGAGAACAGCGAAGGGTGCTAAGGACTCTAGCTGCTTGAACAGGGGGTTGAGGACTCTTGGGAGAGAGAAGCTTGCAGCAGACCTCCAGTCCTGCTGTTCCCCTCCTTACCATGCCAGCCACACAATGGGACTGGTATCTCTTGCTGACATCCAGCAGGCTCTCACCAGCACATTGAGAGCTGGCAGGAGTAGGAGTCACTGAGCTCTTTTCTCTACCCACCCCTCCTATGGGATATAGGTGCTCTTCTTTGGAGACTGTAGGCTTGTGGGTGACCCCAGACCCTTAGATCCCCTTGGAGGGAGGGTCCCTGGGCCCCATCCTCAACCAGGGATAGCTGGGCAGGGGCTGAACCTTGGTGCTGCTCCTGGTATGATTCTGTTGTTTCATTTCCCAAGCAGAGGGCCCCACAGGGTAGGGGTGGGGGGCTCTGACCTCTGAGCTGTCCTGGGACTGTACACCCTGCAGCTCTATCATCAGGATGGGGGCAGGGCCTTGGATCTAGAGAGGTCGCTGATGAAGTCCATAGCCTGGTAGAAGAGGGATGGGGTTGAAGACTGGAAGTTTAGATTGTGCATGTGCATTTGATTCTATCAAGCAACAGAAATTTGAAACATGAGGAAGGTGTTAGGAAAGGAAGGAAAGAGGAGGAGAGAAGGAAGCGGGGAGGGAGAGAAGATGTCTTCTTTCCCCTCTGTTCCTGTCAAGATTGCCATTTCCTGGCTGTTCCTTTCTACTCTCTCCTACGCTTTCCCCCTCTGTTCTCCGGCCTCAACCCTGCTCTCAGCTTTGCTGCCCACTTCTCTGGGGTTCCTATGACCTGGCCTTGGCACATGACTGGTGGCCTGTGCCGGGACCAGAGCGGTCATGTTCTTGACTGTCTCATGCCTCCCCGGCACCCGGTGCTGTGAGCTCCCATCTCTCTCGGCGCTCTTGGCTTCCCTGTCAATTCAGAACTGGCTCCCGAGAGAGCAGGGTTTTCATGGCACACAGGTGCGTTGTTTGTGCCAGCCTGAGATCTGAGAGCAGGTGAGATTGGAGGGTGCTTGGTGTCCCTTGAGACCATGTGAGACCAAAGTGTTCTCAGGTTTCAAGGCCTTGTCTGACAACAAGAGAAAAATCAGGAGGCAAGACAGTGAGTGAGGAGGGTGAGGAGCGTGTGTCTTGGGTCTAGGAACTCCAGGACCCAAGCTTCCGGCTCTGAGTGTCCCCATATTCTCTACATCCTTAACCCTGCACCATGAGTGTAGTAGGACCAGACTCATGGAGTGTCCACTGTGTGCTGGAGCACAAGGGTAGGGAGTCCTGAGGACAGCAGCTGACCTGAGAGCCAGCAGCTCCCAGTTCCCTGGAAGGAACAGGTATGTGACTCCTCTGACTACTTATTGGACCAAACGGTCACAGCATCATCATCATGTCTCACTTCTGGGGGTCAAAGTCTAATATAGCCACTGCTGACAGTCAGGTGTCACTTAGCTGGTTCCTTGTTGTCTTTAGCTTGTAGAGGCCACATGCATTCCTTGGCCTGTGGCTCCTTCCTCATCTCCACAGCCAGGAGCATTTCATCTTTTGTCCTCGCCTCTGTTTTTGTCAGTGTTCCCCTTCTCTTTGTCTTCCTGGGGACAGAGGGCCTCTTGTCATGGAGCTGGTTAGAGATGCGGTAGTGGAGTTTGTGGTGTTATTTTAAGCCGTTCTAGGAGAGGCGGTGAACCCTCTAGAGACTTGTAAAAATAGCATCAGTTCTGGTTTGCGAAGCGGTACGTGTCCGCTGTCTATGGATGATATCAAAAACATAGAGGCAGAAATCAAATCACCCTCCAGCAGCCACCCAGTGTGACTCACAGTTCACATGATACATTTTCTTTCTAGACCTTTCTGAGGGGGTGCTGAGCTCAGACTGGAGCAGTGCGAGGTTGACTCAGCGACCTCATGTTGGAACTATGACCAGGCCCTGGACACCTTTGGGAGCTGTTCCCAGGCCTTCACTGATGTCAAACTCAGTCATGGGTAGACTCATCACTCCTTGGCTGGTGCCAGGAGCATAGTAGGCACCCTAGCATTCTGTCCTTACTTTTAGGACATCTATGTAATATACCTTGAAATGCCGCTTTTTCTTTTTGCCTCCACCTCTCCTGTGTCCCGTGCTGACTCATGTTGCCCTCTGCCATGTGAGTGCCCCCCTGTGGTGACTTCTCTGCTCTTGGCCACTTGGTTTGAGAGCTCTTGGCATCTTCTCTCTCATTTCTCCCATTTCTGGTGATATCTTAGGACGTGTGCCTACCTGGAGAGATACTGGTCACAGAAGACAGGAACTGAGTTCTGGGGCTCTGAACCCTGGCCAGATTGTTTTATTAGGAGGGTGCCACTTTGCAAGAGCCAGGTGCAGCCTCTCCAGTGAGCTGAAGAAGTATCTGTTCCAGCAAACAAGGAGCCTCTGGGGAGGGGAGGCAGCTGCTGTGGCCAGGGACATTTCCATGGAGCATGCTGGTGTTTGGGTTTTATTTTCCTTCTGGCACAGGCTGAGACTGTCAAGGTGCTTAGTGACAATAACACGGGAGCCTTCTAGATGTGGAACCGGATGGGTGGAAGAACCTGGAAGGATCCATTGCCAGACTTGAGGCATTTGGCGCCCCAGAGCTGACAGGTGGTTTCCTTCATGGGAGCCAAGCCCCAGATGGACAGGAAGCACCCACTTGTGCTTAGTCCTGAGTGGGTGTTGTCACTAGGGACCAGAGATGATCATAGCCTCCGTGGTCCACTCCGCTCTAGCTAACCAATACTTTTTCCAAGGTGGTTTCTTTTATTATTGTTCTTGGGAAGAAGTGGAGGATTTGATGGAATCAGGTGGAAGCCAGGCAAGTGTGGGAGGTGTTGATCATGATGCCAGCGACAGTCTTGATCACATTCTTCATGGGGTGTCTACTCTGGTGTCAGAGCCTCCTGCTCCAAATGTCCCCACATTCACTGCAACCTTTACCCTGTGCCACCATGACAGAAGCAGCTGCACAGTGCACCCTCTGCATTCTGAAGCTCAAGGGTGGTAGGATAGCAAGGCTCTAGAAGGGCGCCTGCCCCGGCAAGTCTGCACCTCCAGCCCCATGGGATGGTGTGAAAGATTCCTCTGGTTACTGGTACAGATTGTCACACTATTTTACCTTTCAGTTCTGCGGGTCAGAGTCACTGGTGGCAGTCAAGGCACTGACCAGCCAATACTCTGCTGTCTTTAGCCTGTAGAGAGGCATGTGCATTCCTTGGAATGTGACTCCTCCCTCCATTTTATAGCTGGGAATCTTGTCTCCTGTCAGAGGCCTGCATCTCTTCTGCCGGCTGAGTCAACTTCCATCTCCCTTTCCTTAGGCCCCTCTGCTGCTAATCCAAGTTTCATCCCAAGAACAGAAAAACCCACCCTAGATCCCTAAGGTAGTCATACCTGATAGAGTCTCCTCTACTGGGTTACGGAGACATCCACAGATTCCTGGGACTCTTGCTTTTTTCAGGGGAAGCTTCAAAATGTGGCAAGGTCATAGAATATGATCAGCCGAAAGCTTGTGGTCCTCTGTGTTGGCCTGGGGGTTGATGGGATTGAGCATTCTGGTCTCAGTGCCTGAGAGACGTTGCTGAGAGCCTCATGCAGGGCAGATCAGCTCTAGATGGAAGGCTTGTTATTTTTTAACATGTGTGTGGAGGGGCAGGGGGAGCTTTTCTTCTTGGAAGGTACATTAATTTAAAATTCCATCCTAAAATACACCTCCCTCAAAGATGGGAAGGACACCTTGGGGCTTTTATTGGGCCAGTTACTGTGTTTCTTGCCTGCTGTACCTCTGCTGGGATGCCTACCCTTGAGCATGGTGAGCAGTCTGGCTACCTCTTAGCCTCTGAACCACAAGAGCCTCATACAAGGTCTCAAGCAGCCACTGGAGTTGAGCCTGGCTGAATTCATTACAGGGGACAACCTGAAGTATTTGGTGGCATCGCCTGTCTTATCAGGTATTAGAGGTTTTTCTCTAGGAAGGTTTGGGAAGGGTAAGGCCCACCCCAGCCCCTTGGCTTTGGCTCCAGTGGAGGCTCACAGCACCATCTGGTGATGTGAACTCTGCTTCTGTCCGTCTGTCCTTCCTCCTCCTACAGCCAGTCTATCCTCACCGTGTGTTGATTTCATGTCATGCATGTGTGTTGATTTCATGTCATGCATGCTGCACTGTGTACTGTGCTGAACCAGACAAGACCGGGGATCCGAGTCGAGCTGGAGAGATACATCAGTACTCCTTACTCCTTGACTTAGGATGGGCCCACATCCAGACCTGTAAATATTGCCCATAGGAAATGTGTCCACTCTACCTGACATTTGCATGTCCCAGCTCTACCACAGAGAGTGCTGTAGAGGGTCAGCTGTGACGGGGCATTAGTGAAGCTCAGAGTGCAGAGGTGATTGACTGCACATAACTGGCTTGGGGAAGGGGCCAAGTTTACACACAAACGGGATTTTTTCTACTGTATCCTTGAAAGTGAGAAACTGGATATTGGATGGTCACGGATTGGGGATCATCTGCATATGAAGCATATACACGGGTGTGCTTGGGTGGATGCGCGCACACGCGAGTTTGTGTGTGTGTGAGCATCACTTCTGGCTTCCCTGGCTCTAGATCCAGTAACTTCTTCCTATGAGTCAGGCTTCTTCTCTTCAACACTGGGGCACCTCTCTTTGTTGGGTTCGTTCTGTGCTTTGCGGCTGGACAGTACTATACTGGCCTCTGAAACCTAAATGCCATTAGCTTCTGCCCTCCCAGTGTAAAAACCTACAATGTCTCCAGCAATTGCTAGATATCTTTGTCGTGTATGTGTGTGTGTGAGGGGGGGGGGCTCCCAGGGTGAGGCATCATTGCGGCCTCTACTTTACCCCATTCCCTATCCTTCCTCCTCTCCCTGCTCTGCTGGTCTCCCTGCTCACTGCCACTGTCCCCAGTACAACCTGTGCCTTGCATGTATTTCTCCCACTGCTTGGTGACCTCTCTGCACCGGACTCCTCAACCTTGCCTGTGAGGGCACATCCTGGCTGTGTTCCCAGAGCCAGCACCACTGTCTGACTCCTCTCTGAGCTTAGTAATTGTTTGTTGAAAGGCTGAGTGAGCCACAGACACATACTAGACCAAGCCTCCCCAAGCAACTGCATGGAGAGAAGAAAAAAAAAGCTTGCAGGGACTGTATAGCAGGAGGGACCAGCATTCTGACATTGGAGGGGGTGGGGGGTGCTTCCCTCCTACCCAGGGCCAGAGTGGAGTCTCCAGATGCTCAGGAATCTAACAGGACATGACATATCACAATGTGTTTGCTGCATGATCACATGATTTACATGCCAGCTCATCCCAGGCCTGCAGCCACCATATCTGGGCAGAATGGGGACCAATACTAACTCCAGGATTGGGGACACCATGCAGCCCTAGGAAGCCTGGATGCTGTCAGCATAGTGTGGGGCTGCTGGAAGAGGAAAGACAAATCCCGGGCATTTCCAAGCAGAGAGTGGAGAGGAAGTCAGAATTGAGGAGTAGGAGGACTGAGATGTGACCCAAGATGCTTTTAAGAGAGGAAAGTGAGAGCCAGGAGTGCGCCAAGAGAGGGGAGCAGACAGTAAACACATCAACAAGAGGTTATCACAGTGGACTCTGTCTCAAACATACAACAAACCCCACGAGGGTTCATGGCAGAATCACAGCCCCAAATGCGCATCGACAACTCCAACTGTAGGTCATGTTGGACCGTTAAACTGTGGTAGGTCCATATCATGGAATATCACTCAGCAATCAAATCGGAAAAACACTGAGAGATGCTACCACCTACATGCTATGGAATATTATAAATAGGAATGAAATGCTGATGTATGTCGCCACATTGTGGGAACTGAAGGAAGCCAGGCAGTCACAAAGGCTGCATGTTATATGGGTCAACTGATAAGAAATGCTCCAAGTCTCTAGAGACAGATAGACAATTGATTGTCTAGGGATGGAGAGGTCCCCAAGAAGAAATAGGAGACTTACTAGTAGATCTAACATTGCCTTTGGGTAAAGTGCTTAAAAGATTATTTTGTTTAATGTATATGAGTGTTTGGCTGTATGTGTGTGTATATACCATGTGTGCGCAGTGCCCATAGAGGCCAGAAAAGGGTACCAGATATCCCTGGAACTGGAGTTACAGGTGGTTGTGAGTCATCATGTGGATGCTGGGAATAGAACCTAGGTCCTCTGAAAAGGCAGACAGTGCTCATAACCATTGAGTCATCCCAAGCCCTGGAAACAGTGTTTTCAAACTGGGGAGGTGGATGGAGATTTTCAGGCACAGGCTAGAAACCTCTCAACTATGTACTCAATCAGGTGTTCAGGTTCATATCTGATTATATCTCAGAAATGAGAGACACAGCCGATCTAATGGGAAATAAGGTATTTGCCAATGAAGTATCTGAAAACCATTGATTAGATGTGCATGGATATATAGCCAAGGTAGTATTGCTCTCATGGCTTTGCAGAGATAGGCATGTGTTAGAGGGACAGTCCTTTCCAGGTGCCTGTATTGACCCTGACCAAGTCATCCTATCTCTCTGGGTCTGCTTCTTACTCATAATACAGGAACGTGTTTGAGGAAGGCCAGATAACATATGCCAGGTGAGCATCCATAGCGCATCAGAGAAACTCAGAGGAAGTTAGTTTGTTTTTATTTTTTGAGACAAGGTTTTATGTAGCCCAGACTGACTTCAAACTCATTATGTACCTGAGGATCTTGTTGTTTTCCTTTGTTGTTGTTTGTTTTGTTTTTCCATTTTTTGTTTGTTGTTTGTTTTTTGAACAAGGTCTTGCTATGTAGCCTTGGCTGGCCTAAGACTGTCTATGTAGATCAGCCTAGTCTTGAATTCACAGAGCTCCACCTGCTTCTGCTTCCTGAATGCTGGAATTGAAGGCGTGTGTTACCATATTTGGTGTCTATCTTAGTGGAGGTAGAAGCCAAGGCTCGTGCATGCTGTTGACTAAGTTACATCTCCAAACCCGAAGAGGTTACTTTCTTATTCATGCAAAGTACACTATGGGGTCTGGGGTCTGCAGAGAAAGAAGGAGACCTCAGGCCATGGGGAGGGAAGAAGGGAGCACCCATGGACCAGCCCAGAAGAGACACACCTTTTGTCCCTATTCCATTGTCTGAAACTCCGTCACCTGATCCCACAAGAGGCAGGGGTTGGAAGATTTCAGGCCTCCAAGAATGTCTTCATGCTATGGACAGAAAGGGTCAGGGAACCTGGGGGGATTGTGTGGGAAGGAGCCCAGCTGTGAGGGAGTCCACCTGTGAGGGAGACCACCTATAAGGGAGCACAGCTGTGAGGTAGCCCAGCTGTGAGGGAGCCCAGCTGTGAGGAAGCACACCTGGGAGGGCGTCCACCTGTGAGTGAGCCCAGCTGTAAGGGAGTCCAGCTGTGAGGGAGCACACCTGTGAGGGAGCACACCTGTGAGGGAGCCCACCTGTGAGGGAGCCCACCTGCCAACCTGGGGGTGTGTGGGAATGAGCCCAGCTGTGAGGGAGCCTACCTGTAAGTGAGGGAGCCCACCCAATAAGGCACATTGTCATTCACTGTGTTTATGAGGGCACTCCCTAACAGGACATGTGGGACCTTTGTCACAATCCCCAGTTGGGCCTTTCAGTTCCACTTTCCAGTTTTGCAGTAGAAGGAGTGGCCCGTGCCATTATGGGGCGCTCTGACTCCCCACCCTCTTTAGCACTGCCTCCCTGCTGTGATCTAAAGCAGAGCCTTTCCAGTCACCCACCACCTCTGGCTTTTACAAACTTGTCAGTTCCTCTTCTGCATGGGTCCCCTTGAGGGGAGGGCTTTGTTGGAGACATCCAGACTGAGTGCTTCAAAGTCTCTCACTCTGCATATTGCCACTTGTGGGTCTCTGTTAGTTCCCTAGTTCCCATCTACTGTAAGAAGAAACTTCCTCTGAGTAGGGCTGAGCGGGGCACTGATCTATGGTATAATAGCATGCCGTCATGAGTCATTTATTGCTACGTTCCTTAGCAGATCAACAGCAGCAGGTTTTTTTCCTCTAGGCCCATGACCTGTCCAGTTGTGGGTTCTTGGCCACTTTAGCAGCGTCAGATATGGACACAATAGGACTATTCAATATGAACTCAGAGAGACTGCGACAGTTTGCACACGGCCTCTGTAGGTTCAAGCCAGACAAAATCCCCATCACTGAGATCCTGTTCCTAACCAAGAAGCTATTTGCAATTGGTACCTGCTGGGAAAAGGAAGTCAATTTTCTTTAGTGGGGTTTCACTGTGTCTGTTAATCAATCACACTCCAAGTTAGGCCCCATGCCCAGGAGCGGGTGGCTAACACAAAATGGACTCCATGGTGGGTTTTTTTTTTATATCATTGGGTTTTTTCTTTTCATTTTGAGAGAGAAAGAACATGAAGTTGGGTGGGTAGAGAGATGGGGAGGGTCTGGGAGGAGATAGAGGAGGGGAAAGAATATGATCAAAATATACTGCTTGAAAAAAATTTAAATAAATAAATTTAAAAAAGTAAAACCCAGAACCCAAGTGGTTCCTGAATGGCCAGCAGCTTCTGCAGTGGCTACCTCTGGTATGCCCAGTTTCTGTGAGGACACTAGCTGGTGTTCCTAGAGGCCTGTGTGGGGTGGGGAGACAGGGGCCAAATGTTGCTATGGAGAACTCTGATGATGCTCAGACTGTAGCTCATTAAAGCAGTCTGTTCTTTTCCTCAAAGCTGGAGAATTTCACTGGGATGGGAACACACACGCACACCACCTTCAAGCTGCCTGAAAGTAAATGTTAAACAGAGTTCTGTCTGGGCATGAAGAGAATGGCTTGTTCCTTCTCATTCCAACCAGCTGCTGGAATATGATTCACCAGGAAGTGAAAATGAGAAATTGATCTGGTCAGGGCACTAGCAAGTCATTCCCCACACAAAAAAAAGTCTGACACAGAGGCCGTGCTTTCTCCTCCCCTTCTCAGGCTCCTCTGTGCCACGGTCACACCTATTCCGAGGAGTCCAGATTGGCTGCGGAAGCAGCTGCCACTCTGTGTGTTTGTACATGGGTTCATTTTAAGAATTAGCTCATGCCGTTATGGAGGCCTGGCAGGTCCAAACTCTGCAGGGTAGGTGTGCAGGCTGAAGTTTGGTTGAAGTATGAAGGCTGCCTGCTGGCAGGATTTCTTCTTCATCAGTGGTCCATCTTGATGCTGTTCATCCTTTGACTGATTAGATGAGGCTGACCCACATTCTGGATAGCTCGACAGGTTTTGGTGGTCATCTCATTTGAAAAATACCTTCATTGAAACATCTAGAATAATGGCCAAGTCTTTGTGTTCCACGGACTTGTCAGCTTGACCATGAAGTTAATTGTTATTCTGAAGTGGTTGAAATCCCCAAAGGCATGGGAGTGGGAGGAGGGTTGAGTATTAATTGTGCCACCTGCCTCTTGTAGGGATGGAGGCCTGTTCTCTGGGTGCCTGTGTATGCCTCTCTGTGTGGTTTGGGGGTAGTTCTGAGACTCTCTCCCAAAGTGTGAGTACAAGGCTATCTTAAGGGACTGATCAGAAGTGGGAGGCCACTGAATGGGTAAGCAAGGATGGAGTGAGGATTTGCTCATGTCGTGAAGGCATGTTTAATCTGGGTCAGGAGGTCTGTGTATGTGACAGACTGCTGACCCCCTGGGAACCAGTGATTAATGAGTGTCCTGTAAAACACCACTCTGGCTCTCCTCCCCCATGCTTCCTTTTTTGTTTGCTTTTCCTTTTTTGTTTGCTTTTGTTTTCCAAGACAGGGTTTCTCTGTGTAGCTCTGGCTGTCTTGGAACTCTGTAGACCAGGCTGGCCTCGAACTCACAAAGATATGCCTGCCTCTGCTTCCCAAGTTCTGGGATTAAAGGTGTGTGCCATCACCGCCCAGCCCATGTTTTCTTTCTTTAAGACTTACAGCACCCTTTCTTCACCCTATGTGTGTGCTGCTACTATTTCTTTTTGCCTGGAAACTGAGGCACATCTCATAGGACATGCTCAAGGTGTCTGGACTCCTTTGTGGCCCTTTCTTCCAGCAACTCTGGGCTCCAACCAGCTCAACTCATGCCCTTCCAACCAACATGTCTGTTGTGAGTTTGTTCATAGTGCAAGTCCACAAGGGCCTTCTCCCACAAAAACTGGTTGGAGCCAGGGACATATAGTTACCTCCCTCTCCTTCCAGCCTCTTCCTTGAGTGCATGTGTCTACTTTGGCTCTCCCTTCTGCATCACATAGGCCTGTGAGGTGTGACACTCCAGTAAGTCATATGACCGCTAGGCATCAGGATGGGGTGCCAGTCAACACCCTTAGGTTATAGACTCTAGTTAGACTCTAAGGGGTTTCCTTAGAATCCCAGAAGGACAAACAATGTGTTTTAGTGTTTTTTTCATTGCTATAACAGAACAACATATTTTTAACTCAATAGTTCCAGGTTATGTTCATTATGGTGGAGAAATAGAAGCGTCAGGAGCTTGAAGCAACTAGTCACATCAAGTCCCCAGGCAGGAAAAGAGAGCAATGGATGCACACATGCCAGTGTTCATCTTACTTTCTCCACTCTTACTCAATCGAGGATCCCACTGCCTAGGGAATGGTGCCACCCATATCTGACAGCTCTTCCCACCGGAATGAATGAAATTAGGATAACCCCTGCAGACATACTCAGAGGCCCTTCTCCCAGGTGATTCTAAATTCTGTCACGTGGACAGTTCACACTCAGCACTATGCCCTGTGATTTTAGGCTCATTACCTGCCCTGCTCATGCAGAAAAAGTCATCCCTGCTCCACAGCTGTGAGTGGATCAGGTGTCATTTCTGAAGCCCTAAGTGCCACACCTGCATGGCATGCACTCCGTGCTGAGGAAACAGCAGCTCTTTGGGTATTCAGTGGACGCGGGCAAGACCTTTTGACCCACTCTCTTCATTCTGGATTGTTTTCCAGACCAGCTCTTACTGCATGGCGCTCCACTGGTTGGTAATGGGTTTATTTGCTTGACTTTTGTTTGGGGACGTGGCTGCTTTTTGTGGAGCAGAGCAGCTGGGCAAAGGTGAAGTTTCTATAGCAGAACAGCAACTGGCCAACCCCAGGGCATATAGGGCATCTGAGAAAACAGTGGTTCCTTGGAGCCAGGCTCTGAGAATAGCTTTAATGCATTCAAACAGGCTGTGACTAACACTGGATCCTTGACTCCCCACACTGGGAGCTTCATGAGCACTCGTGTTGATTTGCCATGATTAGGGGAACAGACATGGATCCTTGCCCAGCCCTAGCGCTTGTCATCTGGCCTTGTGATGCTCCCTGCTCACAGGAGAAATCCCAGAAAAAGATGCCTGGCAGATCAAGTGTCTCAGGGATAGTTAGAATCCATTCTTGACGCATAGAGAGCAGTCAATGAGAGGCTGCGGCTGACTTCCAGGTTCCTGCTGTAGGAATAAGCTGCAGGGTCCTGGGTCCTCTGTAGCATGACAGACCTTGTGACGAATAAAGGAGTCAGACACCTGCGACAGCTTAGGATGGCTTGGGTCGGAAGAGCTGGCCCATTCAACATTGCTGTGTGTTCTGCGGAAGCACAAGTCCCCTGAGACCTCAGGGAATCCATATTGTCAGTCACAATGTTTTTAATATTTATTTTTATTATTTTAATTATGTATATGTGTGTGGGTATATGTACATGAATGCAAATGTCCACAGAGGTGCGAGGTGTCAGCTCCCCCAGGAGCTGGGATTACAGGCAGTTATAAGCCATCTGATGTGGGTCCTGAGAATCGAACTCAGGTTCTCAGAAAGCATAGGAAGTGCTCTTAACCGTGGCGCCACCTCCCCAGCCCCTAAATCTGTTCTTCTCCCAGGGTGCCATACTTAAGAACTCACCAGCTCTGGGGACTGGAGAGATGGTGCCTAGGGGCTCTTCCAGAGGATCTGGGTTCAATTCCCAGCACCCACATGGCAGCACACAACTGTCTGTAACTCCAGTTCCAGGGGACCCGACACCCATGGCAAAACACCAATGCAGATCAAATATAAATAAATAAATAAATAAA
>LOJH01006551.1:40522-53167 GCA_001685095.1 Ellobius talpinus
AACTAATTTTGAGAGCTTCGTGCCCTAGCTAATCCAAACAAAAAGCTCCGTGTTATGGGAAAAACTCTTGTTGTAATATAATATGTAAAATCACCTCATCAGAAGACAAACCACAACCTAATCAGAGCCTTTGAACCACAGTGCACGTCTGTGTTCTCAAGGACTGACCATTGGCAGGGCACTCTACTGACGGGAGAGGGTTGCCTCCTCCCGACTTGGTTTGCCAAGCCTGTAAGTGAGAATGCTACCTCAAGTCTCCCTTGTACAGAGTTTCTATGCAGTTCAAAACCAGCCCTCTACAACTATGGTTTATATAGAAAAGAAGTCTGGCCTCAAATAAATATATTGAGTGGAACTGAAGCGATCTCTCTCTCTCTCTCTCTCTCTCTCTCTCTCTCTCATGTGTGTGTGTATGTGTGTTTGAGGGCGTGTGTGTGTGTGTGTGTATGTGTGTTTGAGGGCATGTGTGTATTCCATAACACAAATGTGGAGGTTAGAGGACAGCATCAGGGGGCAAGCTTCCCTCTACTTTGTTTGAGACAGTTTCTCTTTATTGTTCTCTTCTGCCTTTGCCAGATTAGCAGATTTATTGACCTGTAGGAAGTCTGTCTCTGCCCCCCTCCACTTGTAGGAGCAAGTGATTACAGACACATGTTAGAATGTCTGGCTTTGCATAGGTTCTGGGGATCTGAACTCAGGTCCTCATGCTTGTGTGGCAAGCACTTAACCACTAAGCCGTTTCCCAGCCCCATATTTTTTTTAATATTTATTTTATTATGTATACAACATTCTGTCTGTGTGTATGCCTGCAGGCCAGAAGAGGNGGACCTTTGGAAGAGCAGACAATGCTCTTACCCTCTGAGCCATCTCTCCAGCCCCCCCATAATTTTTTTTTGCAAGATTTATCAGGGCTTTAAACATACTGATCCTAAATATCCACGAGAAGGGAGACTATTCTAGATGGCCTGAACCTACTAAGTCTCCTTTGAAAGAGACATTTTAGTGAGTACTCCGTAGGATGTCGTTTGGAGAACATTGATCTAGAAGTTTCTCATTTTATTGTTTAGAAGCTGTGGGGTTTCCACGTGGAAAAATTGGCTTGAAACTAGTTGCCAAAATTTGTGCTTTCACAAAGTTTAGTCCTTTGGGGATGGTGGTGTCAGAGACTCGAAGGATGAGTCTGCCTGGGATGAGGGGATGAGGTAAAGGAGCTTGCTGCTGTGGCAGAATACCTGGAGAAATCATGTGGAAAGTGAAGTAAGGTTTACAGACTGTGGCTGCTCCAGCATGGTGCTTTGGACCTGTGGGGAGGCAGAATTTCATAGCAGGGTCCTGTGTTGGGAGAAAGCCACCCACTTGGTGGTGGCCCAAAGGCAAACAGAACAAGAAAAGGCCGCAGTCCCTGTTTTCTATTCAAGAGTGTGTCCTCAGTGATTCAACTTCCTTCAGGTCGGCTCCGTCTCCTCCTAAAGAGCCTGACCCCTCCCAGTAGCATCAACAGCTGGCACCTAGCTTTCAAGTGGAGAAGTAAAATCAAACCAGATCATCCTTCTCTCCCCTTCCTTTCCCCCTTCTTCCTTGCTCTCCTCCCCTCCCAGGACCTTCCCTCCTCCCCTTCCTCATTCACTGTTGAGAAAGGGTCTCACTCTGTGGCCTTGAACTTGTGATCCGCCTGCCTCAGCATCCCGAGTGCTGGAATCACAGAAGTGAGCAGCAAAGAGCCTATGAGGATGGGGTCCTTGCCTTATTATTTATGGTTGAGGGTAGTCATCGGCGGGCGTCTGCTCCCTGCATGACTTTATGAATGACTGTGCAGTACCATATGTGCCTGTCTCAGTCATAGCTGGACACTTTGGGGCCGTCTACCTGCACTGGGCCCGCCGCCCGGGCCTGTCCATCTGGCCAAATGTAAAATCTCTGTTTGTCTGCTTATGGTTTTATGGCTGGCTGGTGGCACTGGCCATAAATCAAGGTGGTTGAGGGTTAGTGCTGACCTTAGACAGAGTCACTCTCAGAGAAAACCGGAGTGGGTTTTCTTTTTCTTTTTTTTTTATTTGAGTTACAAGCACTGGTCCTATATACATATATAGCTTAAAATTTAATTTGGTGTGTAATTGGGACTAGCTCTTTGGAGCTCTGGGTTATGTGTTTTGGAGCAGCTGAGAAATAGGGGCGAGGCAGGGCAGGACATGGTATTTTAATTGGTGGCCTCTGGGACCTGTGAGAGAATTAGATCTAAGTCCCCCAGTTACAATGAGCTTGGCAGTTTTATTTGAGTCTGAGGGGGCATGTGTACAGAGACCACTGGTTTGCACCAACTGGAGCAGGCTATTCTCTGCTCTGTTGCCCGTGGACACAGTCCTCAGCATGCAGGGGGGACAGATGAGAGAATGTAGCAAGAGCATCCTGAGTGAGGGTGCATGGAGCCCTGTACCCTCGCCTGCACCCTTGTCTGTAGTATTTCTGTGCTGCTTAGCCTGTGCTCCCTATGAGGGTTTCACATTTTATTACCAGCCTCGATAAAAGGGACTTGGGTCAGAGCAAATATTCACAGAGGAAAAAACAAAGGAAATTAAATGCGAAATCGTGACTAGTGAGAAACCACACAGAGGCCTTGACTTTAATACTGCCAGAGCCATTGGGGGAAGTGGTCCCCAAGAGTCGGAACCAAAGGACGTGGGCCTGGTATTCCCAAAGCCTGGCCTCTCTCCTGTTTAAAAAGAAATTGCCATTTAATTTGTTTCTGAGTTTTATTTCTCAAGCAAACCAGCATGGGGCCCTGTAATGAGGTTGTGTTTCTGGGAGGTGTTGAAAGATGGAGGGGAGGGAAACCACAGAGGAAGGCTGCGTCTCATCTGGAGTGGGTATGGACCTCTTCAAGTGGCATGGGCTCTCAAGTCAGCGTGTGGAGCACAGAAGGAAGGTGGAGCTGCTCAAGAACTGTTACTCCCGCGCTGCCATGGACAGGAGTTGCCATTGGGGTCCCCAGCAAGCCAGGCAAAGGGCCCAAGAGAGGAAAGCCAACCTGAGCTAAGGGGGTGAGGAAGTATGTCTGTAGTAACCAAGAATAGCTCTAGTGATGAGAGGGTCTGAGCCAAGTGAGCATCAGGGTCTCTGATGTAGATGTGCATCAATATCTAAGGGGGTTGCTTCCGGGATCCCCATGGGTACCAAAATGGTGATATGCTCTAGTCCTTTGTATAAGGTGGTTTAGTGTTTCCACAGGGCAAACACATTTTCATGTTCCTTAATCATCTCTAACTGACTTGGTGATACCTAGCACCCTATATGTGAGATCTATGTTTGCAGTTATTTTACTGTATTGTATAGACAAGAAAAAGAAGCCTGTTTGTGTTCAAGACGGATAGAATTTTTAAAATATCTATTTTTTAATGTGATTAACTCCAAGGATGCAGAAACAGGAGCCAGACTGTGTATACATTTAGGCCAGAGATTTCTGGTTCAGGGAGCATCAGAGGAAACCTGGTGATGGTCTCTAAGAGGCAGAATCTCTGTTACCTGAGCCAGCTCTTTGTGCAGAATATGACGATTTGTGGGACACAGTGACAGGGTGCAGGTGTAGGCACATTAGCATCTCACCACCCTGCCTTACCTGACCTTCCAGATAGTGAAGAGGCCTTTACTCCCAAATCACCCTCCCACCAGCTCTCTGCCAGCTGGGCTGGCTCTACCCTCCCTGGCCACCAACTCGATTTATAAAAATAACTGTGGGTTTACGTGGATCACTAAAGGAAGGCCAGTCTGGGTCTGCACCTGTCTTAGCCTGATGCTGCCAGCCATGAGTACTGATGAGTCTGTTTATTTGAGTGTCTTTGGTGACATACGTAGGCAGTGTCACTTGCCAGCAGCCCTAGGAGGGGAGCACTGTGTCTGTAGATAATCAGCCTCTAACTGTCCAAGGTGTACCGCAGCAGCCACACTGTGTGTATGCGGTACTTAGTGATATACCCAGGCCTTTGCTAAGGTCTCTGAGTCTAGGGTTCCATTCAGGTCTTGCCCTAACTGGCCCATCCTGATTTCCCTATGTTACCTGCTTGCACGCCCTCCCCAGGAGCCTAACACCTTGCTTAACAGGGAGCCTGTTGCCAGGATGGGATGAAACCCTATGCCATAAGAACGCAGCACTAATAAATTTGATGCTTCCAATATCCGGAAGTAGGTTTTATGGTCCCTATTGCACAGATGGGAAAACAGAGGCCATGAGAGCAGATCTGACTTCGCCCACGTTCCCTCGGAGGGGGAAGAGCCTTCCTGCTCACTGCTCTATGGTGCACCGGAGCAGGTCTGACAGGGAAAGTCACCGCAAAGCATCAACCCCATCCCTGGGCGTGCTCCTTCAGCACTGCTGACAGTCTGGACCCAACAAGTCTGTGTTGGGGAGGTTGTCCCAGGCATCATGGGATACTGAGCATCCCTTGGGCCTGGAAGATGCCAGCAGCATTCCCTCAGTTGTTAGAATCAGAATTACCTCCAGACATTGCAATGTGTTCCTGGGAGTAGTCACCTGGATTAGTAATTAGTGGCCAAGAGCCACACCTGAAGAATTCTAAATCTTCTCAAATGTTCGTGGCCATGGGCATGACTGAGGGACACCAACAGAGGGGTGAGCTGGGACACTGAGACCAAGCTTGGTTAAGGAGCTGATGCCCTGTCCGTTTTGTGAGTGTGCACTAGGTCTTCCAGTCATGTGCAGGTATAGGTGAGCCTCAGCCTGGAGCCAAGGTGAGCTAGGTATGAGTCCTGGGATTCCACTGAGTGGCCACAGTACTTCGGCTCCCTGAACCTCCCATTCCTCATCTATGAACTGGGGCTAGCTTTAAGCCAGATTTACAGAAAGTCTTGGGCTTATAACTGAGAATGCTTTTATCCAGGAGACATGGCCTCTACTACCAGCTACTTTTAAAGATCCCCCAAATATTAGTGGCAGGGCAGTCTCCATAATTCCTATCTCTCTTCCTCTGTAACAGCCTGTGGCAGAGGGAAAGCTCACTTGTGTCTTCCACGTGGCACTATAAGTCTTCCCTCTGAACTCTGTCCTGTGCCAGCCCAGTTCATTTCCCCCAGCTGCCTCCATAGAGGTTGCTCAGGACATCAAGTGGAGCAAGGACATTATAGCTGCTCCCCTTTTTCTCCTTCCTTCTGTCCAGCAGTGCCTCTGACCTCAAAGCCTTACAAATTATTTAGGTCCACCGCCTTTGCCCCTCACCCCAGGCCAGGGCCCTCTCAGACTCACCAATAAAGACATCCATCTTCGTCATCATCAGAGCTCAGGGGTGAATAAGAAAAGACTCTTGCCTGGTGCGTCCAAGCCATTCCTTGAGTGCTATTCATATTGGATTGACTTAAATAGCAATTAAGCCTGAGCTTATGGGCTCAGGGAGAGCCAGATGGCCTTAAAGGCCCTGGTACAACTTATCACGTATGAAACTTCTGGATCTTTCCTACCAGCACACCTATTAGCATTACCTGCATCACCCAAAGACTAAGACACCATCTGTGATTATCTCTACTTCCAAGATGCAGGCTCTTTAGCCACCGAACAGGTGATGTGCAGATTCCCAGGCCCTGCCTCAGAGCATGTGAGTCTGGGGGTCTTGCACAAAGTTTGGGGATGTTATTCAGTTGGTGGATTGCTTGCCAAGCATGGATGAAACCCTGGGTTCCACCTCTAGCAACACAGATGTCAGGTGAGGCAGTGAATGCCCATTTCCTCAGTTCAAGGTTATCCTACATAAGGAGTTCAAGGCCAATTTGGGATCTGTGGAATTCTGTCTCAAAAAAAATCATCGTGGGCAAGAGAAATGGTTCAATGGTTATGAGTGCCTGCTGCTCCTATAGAGGACCATAGTGGTTTTCAGTATCCAAGCCAGTTGGCTCTCAATTGCCTATAACCTCAGCTCCAGGGGGTCTGATACCCTCTTCTGGTCTCCAGTGGCACCCATACTCACCTGTGCACAGACACTATACATTAAAAATAATAATAAAAGTGTTTTTGAAAGTTTTGAACGGAGCTCAGAAATTATCATTTTAACCGTCACCCAGGGTCCCTGTCCGTGAACGTAGGCAGTACTTTGAGTCATCCCTCATCACATTGAGATTGTTTGAGTGAGGGTCCACATGTTAGCTGTGTGTACACATAGCATGCGTCTATGTTTTCTCTGGGCATAATGAAACTTAAAGAGATTTTCACTTTCAAGATCATGTAATTTTTTTATAAGTAGCAAAAGCTATCACGTGTTCCCCCAGGTTGGGAAGAACAGATATATTACAGAGGAAATGCTCTATGTGAAGTAAGTTTTGGAGAAATATGACCATGGAGACAAAAGAATCTCTTTGTTTTAATTATTTCTTTTATTTTTTTAGATTAGTATAATTATGTTATTTTCCCCTTCCCTTTCCTCCCTCCAGACCCCCCCAATACCCCACCTTACTCACTTTCAAATCCATAGCCTCTCTTTTCATTAATTGCTATTGCACACACACATACACACACACACACACTTCTAAATACATAAAACAACTTTTCCTCAGTCTGTATAATATTATTTGTATGTGTGTTTTCAGGGTTGACCATTTGGTGTTGGATAACCAATTGGTGTTCTCTACCTCAGGGGAGACTGTTTCTCCTCCCTCTTGACATTCATTAGTTGTCTGTAGTTCTTTGTGTAGGGCTGAGGCCTCCTGGGCTCCCCCCATGCCCACCCCCATATCCTGGTTAGCAATTCTTTGGTTATGTCCCTGTTCTATTCATATTCTGGCAACGAGACTTTATGTCTGTAGCTTCCCATGTTCCTAGGAGACAATTTAACAGCAAACTCTATGGCCCGCTGCCTCTCACACTCTTGCTGCTCCTTCTGCCACAGCGGTCCCCGGGCCTTTGATGGGGAAGTGATTTGTAGATGTATCCATTGGGTCTGGACTCCACAGCTCTGCGTTGTGATTGGTTGTGGTTTTCTGTGGTTCTCTGTCTATTGCCAAGAGAAATTTCCTTCGGAGGGGTGAGGACCACACTTATATCTGAAGGAATTTATTTTAACTCCCAGAACGTGTCCCTTTATCAGTGACTACCAGCTCCCAAGCCTGTCCACCCCCAGGTGCCTGCAGACGGGGAGAAGTGTCCCATCTTCCATTTTCAGATAATCTGTTTTTAGCAAAGCTGGAGGCATGATTGTATCTGGGAATTTGGGCCTGTGGCCTTGGGCTAGACAGCAGGGCCTCCCGTCTCCTGCCCCTCCTTTGCCTAGTCTTTGGGGTCCTGGACCTGGTGAATTCTCCCTCTGCCCCCTGCCTGCTCCTCCTGCACCCCCACTGGCCAGGCAGAGCTGGGATGGCAATTTTACAGCGTTGTTATTACTTCATTGTTGCCCACATTGGGCCCCACAGCCACTCCGTGCTCAGGCCAGACCTTTCCAGAGAAACGGCTTCCTACACCTTTACAACGTGAGAGGAAAAAAGGGGCCGTTGGATTTATGGAAACTATATAAAGTTTATGGAGTCTTGGCAGGCCGAAGTAGGAATGCCTGCAGGAGGGGGCCACATTTTGAAATCGAGACTGTCGTGCAAGTGTACCGGGCCTCTGTCGGGACACCAGACAAAAAGTCCTAAGTCCAGGGTGTGCTGTGTGAGCCAGGGGCCAGGGAAACTGGCCTAAAGGCAACGGCTGCCAGGGATGATCTCAGGGTGACCTCATGCGCTTCCATGGTGTTCCTCGGAGGTGGACATGGCTGTCCTCATTCTGTAGAGTGAGAACTTGGCCCAGAGTTGTACAGTGTGCCACTAAGTGGTTGTGCTGGGCAGTATGGAGTCCCTCAGACTCTCTCCTGTGGATTGGGTGATGTGTCCCAGCTTCAGTTTGGAGCCTGTCCGCTATTTGTGATTGTGTCTGACTGTCCCCCGCTAGCCATCAGTCGTCACCATACCCCTCCTGTAAAAGATGATTTATGCTCAGCTTTCCCCACAGGGATTGTTGGGGACAGAAGCAAAGCCACCTCAAAGTTGGTTCTGAATCAGAGCAGGGTTTGAATACATACACAGCCTGAGTCCCTCTGTGTCCCACTTCTGTAGGATCCTAGAAGAGTACCCTTTGGGATGCAAAGTCAGCTCTCTCCATCCCTATAAGCCTGGCTCTTCTACTCCGTTCTCCCTTTGACTTGCTCCACATGCCATCTTTGTTTCTCCCTCCCACTTGCCGGAATTCTTGGAGTGCAGATTCTGTGACTACTTAATTCTTCATTGCTGGTTTTACCCACAGGGTCTGGCATTGTTCCAATGTCTAGTCATCTTTGTATAGCTTTCAGCTGGGAGTGTGGATGGGCGAGTGGATCGGTATGGGCAGGCAGATGGTTGAGTGGGTAAGTGGATGCCATGTTGGGCAGGTGGATAGGTGGGTAGGTAGGTGAGGGGTAGGTGAAGTGATAGATGGAGGAATGGGAAGAGGTAAGTGGTTGGTTGAGTGGATGGATGAATGGAGGAGGTTGTGTGGTTGTAGATCGATGGCTAGGAGGGTAGATGGGTAGGTGGGTAGATGGGTAGGTGGGTAGGTGGGTAGATATGTAGGGCATGAACACCCATGTTCACGTTTGCATCCCCACATGCAGTTCAGCTGTGAGTTCCCTCTCAGCCTTCTTACTAAATGCTTCTCTGTTTCAGGGTCTGTGCTTTGCTCTTTCTGAGGCCAGCTGGAGAAGCAAACCTGGGTGTTTGAATGTGTGCATGTAAATACTTTACAATCCCCATAAACTTGTTTAAAGACAGATGAGGGTGAAAGTATAAACTCGGGCAGCCTTTGGGGAGGGCAGTTTGGAAGTGGCTATTAAAATTTTAAATGTGCCTACCACTAAGACCAGCAGCCCCACTTGGAGCCGTCAAGGATGAGAAATGCATTTGCTTGCTTGTGCACAAAGAGCTGTGTGCCGGGGTGTTGGTGCAAAGCTGCACATGGGTGTGTCACTCCTATTAGTGGCAGAAGAGAAGTAGTCACAGCGTCCTTTGAGCAGGGCATGGCAACCCAGTAAGTACCCTGGAAAACTTCAGCCACCAAAAAAACAAGGCAGATCTTGGTCCAGAGGTGGACATTTCTGAATTGGTGCTTGAGATGGGCCACTCCAGCTCTCAGGAGTCTCTGGGGTTCTGGGACTCAGTCACCTCAGCAAGTGCCTCCTTGTCTCAACCCTTATTGCTGTCAACTGTTCCTTTCCCTCTCCTGGAAGCACAGCCTGCTGGGATCAGAGCTTTAAATGCCATGCCTGCTTGTCAGTGACCTTCTTTAGAGAAGGAGACAAAGGAGAGGAAGGCAGTCACATGCATAATTACTGTCTGCTGGCTCTTCAATTAAAAAGCACAAAAGGCACAATATTAAAATCTGATTTATGGGTGCTACTATCTACCTAATCATGTGGCCAAGGGCCAAAAAAGCACTGTAGTCATTACGGAAAAGCAAAAGCGAAGACTTATTCTCCGGCAGCAGACAAATTGGCTCTCATTTTCTCCTTGCTAAAGGAGTATGAAGTGTTTTCCGGCATCTGTAGTATGTTCTTCTACTGTGCTGAAACCCAGAGCTTAGTAATATGCAGGTAAATTAGCAGTTGTCTGCCTCAGCACCTCAGGGAAGTTTCCTGAGAGGCATGGTGACTGGACACCGAGGCGGCAGCCACCATAGGACACCATGCGTCAAGATACAGATTCTAGTGCTATGACCCTCAGGGGTACACAACCTAGGTCTTCAATGGGTCTGGGATGGCTAGGACCACAGAGCTCAGGAGGGAGGGGGAAGAAGCGTGGGGCATTTAGCCCCAGTTTATTCATCTGTTAAGTGAGTGTGTGTGTGTGTGTGTAAAACCTGTGTGCATATATAAACGTGTCGGTATCATGTATAAAACTGTGTGTGTAATATATATGGGGGTATGTATAAAACATGTATGTGGGTAGGTGTGTACCCACCCAGGTGTGCACATGTGGAGGACAGAGGTTGTTTGATATCTTCCTCTATTGCTCTCTACCCTATTTGAGACACAATCTCACTGAACTTGAGGCTTACCGTACCATCTAGGCTGGCTGTCCAAGGACCCCCAGGATCCACCTTTCTCTGATTACCCAGACTGGGGTTGTGGAAATGCACTGACACACCTTGCTTTTACATGGGCACCAGGGATTTGAACTCAGGTCTTCATGCTTACAGAGCAAGCATTTTACCCACTGAGCCATCTCCTCCGGCCCTTCTCAGTGAATTTCTTTTAAGTCATTGTTGCTGTTACTGGTTATTGGGAGAGACGGAGCTGAAAACACACTTCCCATCTCCAGGGCAACAGCGGATGTGGGGCGGCCCTGAGATGATTCCCAGCTCTGTTTCCTTTCGTCCATCCTTAAGACAGTTTTTCCTTAGCAGGGGCAGGGTTTATAAGATCTCAGTTTAATAAACAAATGAACAGAAGCGGCCCAGATCGTAATTGATGGGTGGCAGTTGCCCCCCCCACAATGAGCACTTCTTACTAAGAAGCATTGTGAGGGAGTGCTGTCCCCTACTGTCCCCATGGTTTAGGGCTGTCCATTCACCATGGCTAGGCAGCAGGTGCCTGCAGAATCTTCTGGTCTATCTCTAAAAGTGAGAGCTACAAAACTGGGCACGATGACACATGCAGAACTCTGGAGGCCGAGGCAGGAGGGTCCCGAGTTGGAAGCCATCCTAGACCCTATCTCAAAAACACCTGCATTACCATGGTATGCAGGACCCCAGGTTCCCTCCGTGAACTTGGGAGTGGGCCTCTCATACTCAGCTTGCTGAGCGCAAGTAGGGGTGGGAGACAGGTCTGAACACAGGGAACTGGAAGGTGATAGTGAGTGTGACCCTAAGGCTGGAGACTATTTCTTCAACACCCCGGCACATCCCAGAGCTCCCACCCGAATCCCTAACACTGTCTTTATCCCAGCCTGGGATGGAGACAGGTGCTCCTGGATTGAAGATGCACTCTGCTGTGTCTGCCTTTCCCTGGGTTCTGGGCATCCTAATTCTGGTCCTCACGCTTACCTGGCAAGGGCTTTGCCCACTGAACTATCTCCCCATCCCACGGCTCTGTACCTCTACCTCTAGGCCCCTGTGTAGATTCAGTGGATTGTGTGACCACGGCACTTCCCACCAGAGCTTGTTCGCCTTACAGCCAGGTGGCTGGACACTCAAAATCAGTCTGAATTCGTGGGGTTACGTAGAGGCTCAATCTTGGGCTGGAAAACTGGGATCAGGTACTACATAAGCCCCCGGTGGGCCCCTTCTGTGAAGGGTTCTGCTCATGCCAGGGACCCTGCAGGGTTCAGTCTGCCATCTGTCCATCTGGAATTTCCCCGGAAAGGGGGGCAAGGTTTTGCCCACGTTTCTTCTGTTCCCTGGCTAATGGCATTTCTTTGTTTTCAGTTGAGAGGGAAAATGTGCAGAAGAGGACTTTTACGCGATGGATAAACCTACACCTCGAAAAGGCAAGTGGGGGTCTGGGAGTGGGTAAGTGACAGATTCCCCTGCAACTACACTGATGGTTCTGTAGAATGGCAGGGAGGAGACATGACCACCCGCCCCGTGTGTGTGTGTGTGTGTCTGTGTGTCTGTGTGTCTGTGTGTCTTTGTGTACTGTATAGTGTGTATGTGTATGGATATGTCTATGTTCATGTATGTAAGTATGCAGAAGTCAGAGGACAACCTTAGGTATCAGTCCTTGCCTTCCATCTTAGAGAGACAGGGTCTCTTGCTCACTACTATGCACACCAGGCTAGCCATGCCATGAGCTTCTGTGGCTTCTCCCATTTCCACCTCCCATCTCAACTGAGGTGCACTGGGATTACAAATGCATGCCACCACATCTGGGTTCTAGGTGTTGGAACGCTGGTCCCCGTACTTCTATGACAACGGCTTCGTGCACTAAGCCATCTCCCAAACCCATGGCTCTGTGCGTTTGTATCTTTATGGGGTCTTCTCACTACTCTCCACTCTCAGTATGTGGAGCAGAGAGAGCAGACACAGCTGTTCTGTGATTATCCACGTAGCCGGGGAGGAAAATCCATGAGTGGACAATGGAAGATATTCCATGTTGAGCAATTCCAGGGCTTCCATGGGCAGAAGGCCGTCACCCTATATCAGACACGATCCAGCTGTCCACTCTGGGGTTGTTAGCTGCCATCAGTAGCCCTTTGAACTGACATGAGCAGGAGCTCTGAACAGCCTTTAGCAAAGCCTCTTTATCATGGTTGGTGAAGAGACACACTCTGCATCAGCAGCCTGCGTCATGCCGCGCACTGCCAGGTCTCCTCCCACAGCCACTTTAGACCGTTAGAATGAGGACCCAGGTGCCCAGACATCCCAAGTTTCCCTGAGCTCTTCTACAGCGTCTCAGGGGTTCTTCTCTTTCCCTTCCTTTCTCACGTTCTTTGGTCATGCAGCTTGACTTTTCCGTTGTGTCTGCTGCACACACATAGCATCAAGACAGCTGAGGCAGTCTCGGGCAGGAGGAGCTGAGGAGGAGAGGAGGGGTGAGCAGGTGAACAACGTTCAGTGAGGAAAGGAAAGGAAGCCTGCAGAAATGTGAGCTCCCCGTTGATGGAGGAGGGTCATCTGTCTATGTGTTACTTTCATTGGTTAATAAA